>KN516508.1:723-29637 GCA_000787155.1 Scartelaos histophorus
GGCCAATTGTGTGTATTAAATGTTATTGTTCTATTATTTAAAGACATTATATAGACTGGTGTTTCATTACATAGTGTCTCGCCCATGCGTTTACCGGGGCTTAAATTTGAAAAGGTATTCTTTGAGGAGCTTCTCACAGATTGCCTAGAGCTCTTTACTGAAAAATCCAAATTCAATGATTACATGTGTGCCGGTCTGCGGCCCTCTGTGGCCAATTTTCTCTTCTAAGATTAAAATGAAGAGAATAGAAGCAAATTAGCAGGAAAATGAGAGTGCAGTTGTTTCCCATATTGAGTCTGTCCTTTTATCTGCCTTTTCTACATATCATGTCTGGTTTACTAAAAAATAGAACAATTTCAATATCACCTTTTTTTTGCCGTTTACAGCAATGGTAGAAACCAAAGTTCTTCCATTGTGCACTGAAGAGGTGAAGGTTGTTGGTAATTACAGTTAGCACCAAATGCTAATAAAAGGGGCACTGCATAATTTCCACAGTATGCCTTTAAAATTATTTATCTAGCGATTATTTAATTATGGGTGCTTTTATTGTTTGAAAAACATGATTCTCTACTGTCTCCTCTCCACAGGCCTGACCTATAACTTTGCACCCTGCTTGTCTTCTTGGAGACTGATACATTTAATGCCACACTGTTATAAAGGGAAAGCAATAGCACCTCCATGGAAACAAGCATCTGGCATTCCCTCTACCAGAAAGGGTCCCCAGTGAACCTTTAAGTAAATAAGCATATTTACTTATAAGACATTTTACCATCTTATATAAGGGTACCTATAGAACACTAACGCCACCTGATTCCACTCTATATTATTCATTTCAAGGATTCATTTCAGCCTTCTTCTATTTACCATTACAAAAGATAATAAGCCTAATATAATCCACTATAATACAACTATCTCTGAAGTGTACTAAAGCCCCAAGTTGAGTGTGTGGGATCCAACTGATTGACAGCGACTAAGCCAAGGCGACATGCAAAGAGAACACCCACCTTGGCTTCAGATTCCCGGATGAGTTTCTGAGCCTTATTGAGTTCCTCTCTCTCAATAGTTAACTGTATGACACACAGTGGACACACCAGGCACACCAGACAGAGGAACACATGTAGGTGAGTTAGATAGAAACACAATAATCTCCACAAAGTAAGGAAACAAGAAGATAGACAAACAGGAGAACAAGAATGGCCCTTTGCACAGGAGATGACAGAGAGAAGAATCTAATTTGGTCTGATTAAGGTATTTGATGTGCAAAGGCAGAATGTGCTGTACCCTTGCACCTAAAAGGAGATGGGATATGTTATCAAAAGAACATCATTGGAGAACAGTGACTCCAGGATGAAAGGCACAAGGCAATGACAGTCGTTGCAACACTCTAAAGCATGCTGCCATTGTCACTCGTAAATATATACAGGCAAAACAAAAGCTATGCAAGGAATGGGGCCTTTGCTTAACATGACTCTATTCTGCAAGCAAACAAACTTTTGGCAAAAGCAACTTAAATTGTTTAAAGGTCCAATATTACACAAAATGGATTCTTGTGAGCTTCATGCCATGTTATCATGCTAGTTTTCAAATTAGCAGCCACCTTTTACCTTTAGTTCAGTAGAAATTGGCAGTTCCAGGGCTGAAATGATCTACATTAGTCTAGTGAAGGTATATGGGGGTTAAAAGCACAGTGGAGCACTTCCTGTATTACCACGTGATATCACAAGGTGGTACAGGTGGAACACACACAAGGTGTTTTCTACTTGAAAAAAAAAATATATATATAGCGTAGGATACTAAAAAACTGATCAGGATATATTCACTTGTTGATAATTGTTGTAACTTTCAGTAAGAACTATGGAAATACTGGGTGATGGAAAGAAATAGAAAAAACATGCGCCAAGAAAACACGAAAGACACCGTAAGAATCGTGAGAGTCTGACTTTTTGTAGCCTATAATATATAATATGATCACATTAACATGCAAGAAATTACAACTTTTATTAACAATTTGAGGTCTAAAGTTTGTCTCTTCAAATGGAAATGTATATAATAATGTATGTATTTTTATATAAATTATTGATATGGCATGTGGATAAAAGGACACTATTTTGTGGCATGCTTTGAGTGCTAAAAGCATTCCTTAGCATATAGTAATATTTTTCTGATGCAGCATCTTAGTTTATGCTCTCTGTTATTAGACTAGTAAAGGATTTTTTTTTTTTATGTGTTTAGCATGGGTTTACAAATGAACTGGCCTCACCTCATAACAAGACACATTGCTTCAGAGGCTTTTCACACATTCACCCATCATTACTATTTCAGACCAGTTCTATCATGTGTAAAAGAGGGAGGCAGGCTGGCAGTGCAGGAGGGAGAATCATGTAGCACTAGACCTGAGCTCCTCGCAGGGCTCAGCTGGGTCAGCTACAAGACGGCCAGGTTGTTAAAACCTATTAATGGGATGGTACGCACTGCTCCGATGTACCTCCGCAGTGCTACATAATTCATCACATCCACAGCCATGTGAATGAATAGGTTCCTCTTTTTGGCCTTGAATGGTTTGGCTCAAAGGTTTGTGAAGAGGGAAGCTGATTTCCACTTGTAATTTTGTCCTTTGTTGATGTTTACAGACAGGACTTCAACTCGACTCGATTGGAAGGCTAATCAAACGGCCACATCAAATAGGCCAGCTTGTTACCATGCCAAAGTTCCTCTCATTAAATGTGTCGGTACGCAAACAAGGTGAAGAGCTGTGGCTCCGACATGCGTGCCGTTTAATATTGAAGGAATGGTGTCTGCAAGATGAAAGGTTGTAGTTAAAGCATAGGGTTTTTAGGATCACATAGCAACAGCAGCAAAGCAGCTTTGATGGACAAATAGTATGTAAAGACATGCCTGGTTCATTAAAAGTCAGCAAAAGTCATGCAGCGTAAACCATTAAAGTGAAAGAGAGAGAGTAGTGTAGGAGTGACGCTGACCATGAAAAGAGACACCAACTGTTTTTCGGTGTTGTTTTGACATAAAGCATTTTGAAACTATTTTAATTTATTTGAATGTTGGTTATATTTGGAATTAAACAAAATGTAAAATAATTTAAATAGATTAAAGAATATCAATCTATTTATCTACCCATCCATCAACAGAATTCTAGTAGAGTGCTATCACTGCCCCATAGTGTTAAGGTATAAATTACAACATCTTAGTGATATGTTACTGTGATGTTTATATTGCTGTACATGATGAATGTGATAAAACTGCAAACTTTAAAAACCATCTACAGTATTATGAGTACTTTTGACATTCTTGGTATATGAATATCTCTAGAATTCTAGAATAATATAATATATAATAAAGTAGTACCTAGGGATGCACTGATACAGCTTTTTTCATTATCAATACCTATTCGGATACTATAACTTTGAGTGTCTGTCGATATCTGATATTGGTCAATACCAGGGCAGAGATAATATAACAATATGTATTTCTAATTTCCAAAAATGCTGTTATTTATCTCACGTAACTACAGAACAACTTTGTATACTAGTATATACAAATTCAAACATTATGAGACCTTCTGGGCCAGCTACAACCAGGCTTATTACATTCATTTATAGGTCCAATCACTATATCGACTGACCCGATATTTGGGAGCTGATATATAACATTTCAGCATTGGCGGCAATATCCGATACCAGTATTGCATCCTTAGTAATAACCCTTAATTGTATATTTCTGTATACATTTGAACACATAAAGCTTTAGGGTACATTTCACCCGTAGCCTGTATATATCTCCATATTAGTACAAGAAAATGTTATATTTCAGCTAAGGTTAATGTTTGTTGACGTGCGTCTTCCCTCTGTTTGAAGACACATTCAGACAGACAAAGAGATGGCTCCATTCTCCCGAGACTCCGGCCTCTCCACTACCTGTTAATGCACCATCCACTCTTCGCTATTCAAAAGACTGAGCCCTGCCATGGGAGGCTTGGGTAAGGGTGTGTTGTGGGGATAAAAAACACTCGGAAAATACGACATAAAAGCCTCAACAAGGGAAAAGGGCAGGTAAAAGTAACACAGCCTCATGCATGCATTTCTGACAGACGGAGGGGAGAGGAGAGAGCGCAAAGGAAGC
The DNA here is from genome assembly GCA_000787155.1 of Scartelaos histophorus. Lineage (NCBI taxonomy): Eukaryota > Metazoa > Chordata > Actinopteri > Gobiiformes > Gobiidae > Scartelaos > Scartelaos histophorus. The sequence continues at coordinate 4,858 of KN516508.1, forward strand.
AGGCTGACATGGCGGCGGTCTCATTATAATGGGTGGACAGTGGTGTGAAATTGAGTATGCTGTGAACCTGTTAGACTACAAACACAGGTGACAAGTGGCAACAGCGCACTCTGGGATAAAGTTATATGAGAAAACCTGATTTGACTTTGAGCAGGACTTTGCTGGAAGTTTGCTAAGGTAGACTTATAGGAATGCTGTGGAGTGAGGTATCGCCATTTTCTGACTGAGAAATTTTCCAGTGAGGTAGGTGCATTTCATCAGATAGTGGGTGCCAACAAGAGGAACGGCAAAAAATGATAAAAGCACTCTAAGATATAAATGTAGCTATAGCGTCTTTCAATGCTGGTTTAGATTAAATTCCCCTAAGCAGAAAGACAGGCTGCCCTTTTGTCCCAAGACAGTACTAAAGTGTTTGAAATTGGGTTAAGGGGGAAATAGCAGTCATTTTCCATTCCCTTAAAATGGAGAGCTTTGGCCTGGAAGAAATGATGTGGAGGCCTGAAAAAGGAGATGCAATCCATCTTTGTGATGATAGAATTACATAGGAAACGTTTCAATAGAGCAAATCCCCCACATAAAGAGATACACCGCGAGAAGGAGATTGACCCTTTATTAAATCAAATATTCCTGCATGGATGATAACTCCCACTTACTGGAGCAGTGCATCTCTGAGTGCATTGGAAGGCTATCATCGTGACCGAATCAACCCGTTTTTACATTGCTGACGTTTTCTTCCGATTGCTGTGATGTTGGAGATCTTTCATCATGTTTACAGGTACATTTGAGAGTAGCTTTCACACCTTCCTATAAAACCTACAATTGTGCTGCGCGCGTGTGAAGTGCAAGACTTTTCAGACACTTCTCTTTATGGATTTACCTGGGACTCCAGGGTCTGGATCTTTCCCTCCAACTCTTTGATTTTTTCTTCCTTCTTTTGACATTCGGCCTGAGCCTCCTGCCGTGCGCTGAACTCCTCATCAAACTGGAAGAAAGGAGATGAGGAAGAGTGAGTACATGTATTGTAACTTGCATGTCCACACAGTTACCAATGCACAAAAACAGCGTGGACACGTTGAGCTAGGCGTGGCAGGGTGTCTCCGGAGATACATTCCATCTTGCAAGTCATCTGACTGTTCTTTTTCCTAGCACTCCACGCCTCTTAGAATCCTGGTGGTCTTTGGTTTTGTTTTAGATCTGCTTTTTATATTGACGGATCTAACCTTTGCAGAGACCAAAGGATGTCACCCCAATGACATCATGGCCCCAGCGTGACGTCCAGGACACAAGAGGGGCCCTTAAGACAAAAACACCCTAAGGTAGAATGGGACAAGGTTTATGAACATATTTTTGTGCAGTCTTGTTGAGCATTCATCTGTTTATTCATGAGCGAACAATGCTGTGGACAAAAGGTTCAGTTATAAGCTAAAATACTATGGTCCACTAAACATTTGAATGGTTTAATTTTGTCTGGAACGCTGCACAAAAGGCTTAGATTTATTTATTTAAAAAGTAAATACGTAAATATGACATATGCCAGGTTTAAACAAATGTGCTGGTTTACACCTGTACTCCCTGTACATTTAAATAATAGTTAATTAACATATGTACTGGCACAATGTTTTATTCTGCCTAACACTCACCTTAGAATTCTTCACATTCACACAACTTATCAGTGTATAGAGGTTGTTTTGAGAGTAACCATCACTTGCTCCAGAGTCTAAACATATTACAGTGCTGGGCTATGATTTCATAAGGTAAATGGTTTCAATTAGTCATTTTATTTTAATAGAGAATAAATGCTAAAAGATAAAAAACATTGTGTGTTTTTTTGGTCCTTAGTGTATTTGGTTAGTTGAGTTTTGCTTTTAGAGAAAATTTCATCTTAATTTACTATTTTTGGCAATTGAAAATTCAATTTGGGGTGAGGGACGGAATATTTATTTGCACAAATAGTTGACCAAAATGATGCTATGGTAACAAGCCATCCTTCACATCACCATTCGTAATGTTGCTATGGTCAAGAGAAATGTCCAATTAGCCTGAGATCTGTGAAAGTATGATTTATGATTCATCACCATCCTTTCACATCTTTTAAATGTGAAATCTTGTTTTAAATTTGAATTTGAATATCCCAAGAGCTACACGCAAGGCACTGCAATCAGTCTTCCAACAGTCGGACATCATGACATTTGATGGAAAAGCAATTTTTCATTTTTGAGCTCCCAAATTTGAGACTAGCTACTTTAAAAAGCCAATTGAAAAAGTTATCTTTGTTTTGGACATGACTTTTCTCTTGGATTGTCAGGATAAAGGCTTGCTTTCCCTGATCTGTTTTGATCCCAATTTTGTTGCTGAAACAGTTTTGTTGTTGTGGGTTTTTTTTCATCATTAACTGATTCATGGAGTGATTGGCTGAATTTAAGTTGTAGTTTAAGTTGTATTTTTCATTATTTTTGTGAAGCCCTCTGTGATCTGACCTCTGAGACCCGCTCTCTAAAAAAAAGTTACTTACTTATTTTACTCTCTTACTGAGAGATATAAAAATGCTTTGGAGTTTAATACAGATGCAGAGAAAGCTCATAACTTTCCTGCCTTCTCAAAATATCTTGAAACAACAATGGGAAGCTGGGCTCAAAAACACCTACACATAACTTTGCTGTATACATCAGACCGGTGGCATTGATCCTTGTAGTGTTGATACGGATCATGTAGCGTCACAGCCAGGTATTGATCAGGGCATTGGACAATCGATAGCTAGTCTGGGATCTCGCAGGAAGAAAAAAAAACTTTCCTGATGGGAGCCAGCAACGTACAAGGGGCTGTTGGGAGTGATTAATGTCGTACCTTTTTCGAGTACTCGTCAGCTTTCTGCTCGCTCTCCTCCACCCGGGCTTTATCCACACACTGATCTAAAAGACAAGGCAAACCACAGATACATGTATTTCAATAGAACACATTTACAAAGCGTGCACAAATAGCTCCATCTTGCTAGTCGATGCATACAGACACCAGCAGCAATATCGACCTACACCTTGCTTATGGGATGCTGTTGAACATAATAAGTAGAAGTGTTTCTTTAAAAAAATTAATCGCCTGTGTGTGTTCTGTGTTTCAGTCAATAAAATAATTAACCTCTGATCTTTTAATGTAAATCTACCAAATGGAAAACGCATGGTTATGCTTAAGTTTGAAGAAAAAAAAAAGTTTTTTCCCCTTATTTTGCTTAAAGGTACATGATTTATCTCATATATAAGAGCAAAATTTGTCTGGCCCCACTACAGACATATTGTATAAGCAGCTCTTGATGTCAAATAGAGATGCTGTGTGATGTCTGCATCTAATTGTTTTATTGTTTGATTTTCTGGTGTGCTTGTTAGTGTAAGTGCTCATTATCATGCTAGGTGTTGTTAGCTTTACTGTGACAACATACACTGAAGAGAAAATTAGGATGTTCAGAATGCACAATGTAGCGGGGAATAACTGTGGACCACTGCAAAATGAACTGTTTTTAACATTTATAAGACAGAGAAATTATGCACAACACCTTTAAACACAAAAGAAGTGTTTTGATGCTGAATTCTGGTCTGGAATTGGTATTTGTTTGAATATTTGCACACATTTGTGATTCAGAGGTAGTTCAGTCCTTTCAAATCTAGCTAGAATAGATACCAGTCAGATTTATTTGATTATAATACACACGGGAATGTGAAAGGAAGACATCAAATACAAGCAAATAGAAAAGAGTATCCATTATGAATATCAGATGTGGTAATAAGCATCTCACAACTGTGTTAATTTGCCAAACCAAAATCTCTGCTTTCTCCTTTTCTTTTTTTCTTTTTCAGACCAAATTTGAGTAAAGCCAGACACCAACTTCTTCCTCTGTGGATGGCTTTGGAAACTTTTAATGACCCTTTGTTGGTAAGTTACTAAACTGTCACCAGTGCATACTTACACGTTGTTATTTGAGGGGTTTTTTTCCTATGTTTGAAGAGAAAACACTAAAAAAACCATTGCAGCGTTAAAAGACGGTTTTGACTGTGCTTTGCTGTTTCTTTTTAAGTTTCAAAAAGACAAAGCAAAAGTTTTACTGTTAAATTATATCTTATAATAAATCAATGGTAAAAGTCTTCTCACTACAGGTGTTTGGCAATGAAGCCCCAGGAGAGTGTGGGAGGATAATGAAAGTCACTGTGAAGCATTGAATATCAAATGTATTTTTAGCATTATTAGTGATAAATCCCCTGCTGATTAAATGGAATATCTTTAACAAATTTAAAATATGTTAATATGAAAAAAGAGATGAGAACCTATATATTAGAAATTGCACGTAGCTTACCAATCAGATGAGTGAAGTCAACATCCAGCCGCTTGCTATAGCCAAAATCAGGATCCATCCCACTGCGATGCAAGACAATCTGAGATACACATTCTTCTATGACCTTGTAATACTGGGGCCTGCAAGGGTCAAAAAAACAAAGAGTCAAACAATTAGACAAGCCTCGGGAGTGTATGATGGACACAAAATCTACCGGGCTAATTAAGCACAAATTATTCTCTTATTTGAACTAGAGGTCACGAAATGCCATGTCAGAAAAGGGTATCCCGTTACATTTCATCGCTTTCTTCACCCCCGATCATGAAATTAGCAAATTAATAGGCAGCCAAGTCTGTGTTGTCCATTTCAAAGTGACGAACTGCAGCCAATGTTACGGTGAATGTGCCCTCCTTTGCCTAATTTACCATCATCTTTGCCAATTACAAGTAGCGAAGAGAAAAAAAAACAAAATGTAAATCTAATCAGGGTAATGTGTGTAATTGAAAGCACAATGACTGGAAAAACATGTCAGCCAGTTAAGTGGTGTGACAGAGCAAGTCTTGTGAATCAGTCGGGAGAGTCTTACCTCGGCGCCCAGGTTTGTATCTGACCTTTACGCCGTAACATTATCAACTTTAATTGTAAGTGACATTTATCTAATACAATGCCACCTTAAGCAGAGATGCCAGGGGAGAAAGTGGGTATCACAACATTGTCCGGAAGTTACACTCCTACAGTGTTGCGACAAACTTTCGTCGAACCATTAAGTGTGAGTCGTGAGCCATTTTACTGATTTTACTCAATATTCTTAATGTATGCAGTAACTTTTTTACATAAGTATTATTACCGGTACTTTTGAATGTGAAAAGTTAGCATTTTAATTTTAATCTAATGTGGTTACACTAATTTCTAGTATCTTCAGGGACAAAAAAAGAGATGTTACGATACTATAAAACTTTATCTTGTTTGGGTGTATATAAAATGGCCAGTTCAGTAACAAGAAGTTTGATACTATACTGTACTATACTAGACACAAACTAACCATAGTTTCATTCATATTTCCACCTAAACCTAACCCACTAACCAGGTCCCATTTAAATCAAAAAGTCTGTCTACTGGTACTGGTGGGTGGACAGACCATACCATGCTGTGAGCAGGAATTTGAAAAACAGCACGTTTTAAGCCAAAGCAAATAAAACCAACTAGGTGCAGTGTTTTTGAAAGCATAAAACGGTGTACATTAAGCGTTAGCCGTTTTCGCCCACTCCTGGTTGGAACAAGGCGGCAAAAGCTCACACGGCGCCCTGCCACGCTTAAGCACTGTGCCACTCGGCTTACAACTGTCACCGATGTACACTGCATTATTATCTCAATAAGCCGCCCTATTTTTCCTGCGTCCTCCATCCTCCGCCATCGCAGAGCCAGATAGGAGCTGGGTGGAGATAAGTTGCGCTGGAGAGAGTGACCCAGAACTGTCAGCCGGCTGTTCTGCGGTGGGCAGGGCCGGGCTCCCGAAGCAAACACATGTCCCCTGCATCACTCCGCTACCTTTTTTTTCTCTGGTGTTTTTTACTCTGCTCTTAGTTCAGCAGAGCAACTGCAGTCACTTGATCCAGGCCTGCTCCACATAGCCAGTGTAATCCCCATATCGCCAGGCGCCAAAAGAGCAGATCGGCGCTATATTTACGGGGTGGGTTTGATGTGCTCCCATTCATTAGGCTTGCCGAGAGAGATTAATTATCAAAAATAAACCGAGCCCTGGAGGGGGGAAAACCAGAGCAAATGTTGTGTTGGAGAAATGACACTAGGAGTTAAAGCAGTTTGTTTACTGTACAGTGCAGCATTGTGCAAACAGCATTATATTGTTTGTGTTGTTCCTTTGACATAAGGTGATTACTTAAGGTGATCAAAATCCAAAAATAAATCTCAGGTGGAATGAGCTTAGCAAACACACTCTCAGCATTCTCTGATCACTAAAAATGCTGTCAAGCCAGCATACACACAAAATGACATACCACTACTTCAACCTGCCTATTCAAATGCTATCTTTTCAAGCACACTTTTCTCATTGCACAACTGCCAACCTTATCCTATATTGGCCAAGCAACAAGAAAACAGCATGAAATAAATACGCTTTTGAGAGCACCACCACTTTTGTCTAGTGGCTATTGGCAATATATAGAAATAGCTCCCATCAAATAGGATATGTATTTGCAGAACATGGTGGTCTATAAAAAATAAAGAAAATCAGAAAGCATTTCATTGCAGGAAATAATACTTGATAAAGGAATAACATTAAACATAGAATATGTAACATTTTCAGTGGTGGGTATGCCACTCTCTTGAAGGTAATTGCTTTACTACATTCCATGATATAACATTAAACGAACCATCTTGCATTTATTTAATTACTAAACTGTTAATTGCTCAAAAATACTACATTTTTACTGAAGCAGGGATGCTTCTTTACAGATCTGCATGCATGAAACTTTGCATGGTGGTGCTACCTTCCTGTCTCCAAGGAAAGAGATGATGACGTTTAATGTCACACTTTGGAACATTGCAAAGAAATAGCATCTCCATGAACACAGAGAACTTACATACTGCACCCTGAAAGTCATGAAAAAAACACTGAACTGCGTCACGGTGCTTCTAGTCTAGTGACTATTTAAACTTTTTAGCATTACAAAGGCTACATGCTGGAAGACATGAAAAGTATGAGAGCCAAGCCTTCACTTAAAGATAGATGGTGAGCATTAGGATCAGCTGCATGTACTGTATCTAGTGCCGTACAGCACCTCTCCTCCCCACAGAGCACGGAGCAGTGATGTATGGGAAATAAAGAGCTTCACTTAGACAGCATTTCTGGGGTTAATGTTTGGGTGTGCGCATGTGCTGCCTTCTCTGTGCATTCACGATGATGGCAAAGAAAAATGTATTTCAAAAACATATCCTTTAAAGAAGCCCATTTTTTATGAGGCCTGATCCCTCATATAGCTGGCTTACAGCGGGGTACACGGACAGCGGAGTTGGGGTGGATGTGCCTGTAGTGGCTGGTTAATGCGAATTCTATTTCTCACTTCCCCCCGAATAGATGAGCAATACATTATTCATAACTCCAAGGGTACAGCAACTTGTCTATGGTAAATTCATCTTCCTGCTCTCATCCTCCCTCCGTCTTCTAACTTTCTTTTTATGTCTTATTTCTGCAAAAAGGTCTGACACAGCAGTAGATTCATCAGTGTCACTCCATTCACAGAAGTGGCTGCATTTCTGCCCAGTGACTGACAGATTTGCTCTTCAGACGCAAAGTAAAAAGGCCAACCTATTATTCTGGCAATTGTTCATTATATAGGCAGTGGACAGGTTGTATATTTACTCGATAATGCCCGCACTTACATGCACTTTAACTTTACTTTTCAAACTTTACTTTTTCAAATTTTTGACAGTGAACTGAAATAGTCTTTTATTACCTATTATATTAATATTAGTATTAGTACATCGATACCTTCTTGTAAAAACGGCAAGAAAGCAGGTTAATACCTTGGTCATAACAAAGGTATTCAGAGGCAAATGGCTTCCATCAGATAAAATGCTTAATTTATATGGACCACAAAAGCTTTACATTGGTAAGAATCAAAACAGGAAAAGTTTTATTGCCGTTATGAAAACAAAATTCACAAACTAGGATTTTGCATCTGCAATATCGGAAAGAAAAAGAACCACTGCTTATCATTTGCATTGTGAGATGTCTTTCATTTGGGCTAAATTACACTGCAAAGTGTCTTAACAAAAACTTTAGAGAATTGCATGAAAATGCAAAAATAACAGAAAAATGCTTTGGTGTTTGAACTTACCTGATGTAATAGTCGTTCCTGATGAGTAGCAGATGCTGTAGAATGGAGAGGAAGTATGTTTCTGAGCCCGTGTCTTTGACCATGTTGGACAGGAGATGGTAAACCTCATCCATATCAGTGAGGAGGCCGAATTAAGGAAAGCAACAGAACAGCATAGCAATGACAATAACACTTTTTTTTTTTTTTAATACAATACACATTAAGACATTTGTATCTTCATTAGTCGATGCTTTGAAACTAGTTCATTTCCCCAGTTCCTAACCTTTTTTTTTTTTTCTGACAGCCATCAGCGTACAAAGCAAACAAGCGATGTGACTTGTCTCATCCGTTTTCTCCGGGGGAACATAGCGCACAGTAAACACCTCACAAGAGGAGGTGTATTGGCAATAAAGAACAGTCCCTGCGGTTTACCTGTCAGTCTGCGCCTTTTCCAAGATACAGGAAATTAATTACACGAGTAGCTCAGTAGTTTGAAGATTTAAGGCGAGAATAAAAAGCAGTGGATAAGAAATGTTACCTGTGTTCCCGACTGTAATTGAAACTGACCCGTGTGCAGAAGGGAAGATTCGCATTATTAAATTTGCAAAAGGTATTGATTATGTGTCTCGGTTTCCCCAAGAGGACAGAAAGATGGCGTTGATGGTTAAAAATGAAATAATAAGTACTATCTTACTTGTCATTCTTGCAGACATAAACCACTTGTGACAACCGGTGAGTTATTTTTACCCTTCCAACAACTATAGTATACTCACAGAATCAAAGAGTTTAAAACAAGAGGTACGTGAAAAGAGATCAGTTTCTTTTTTTAACATCTATATTAAAGGGGTTTCTCTATGGAGTTTCATCATGGAAGAAACCTTTCAAATGGGAAGCTAGAAAGGAGACATGTGAGTTGTTGGACTTAAGAAGATGAATGACAATATATAATTGCCTTTAAAGGAAGTGGGAAATGGCATTCATCAGCCTATAGACACTGGGGATCTGTAGGAAATAGAAAGATACCTATTACAACCAATTAGAAGTGAATGTTCAAAGGTGGGTAGAGAAACCAAAAATTTACATGAGAGTATTTTTACTTTAAAATAATATTACTCAAGTAAAAGTACACAATATTGAGTCGTTGAAAAACCAAACAAAAAAAAAAAAAAAAAAGGAAACAAATGTCTAAATATCTGATATATAATTTGGAACTCGTGTAACTAGAAATTAGATCAAATGCTCAAACCATTTAGTACAGTCAACATTAGTCTTTTGTAGATATTTTCAAGGTGCAAAGAGTAACCAAAACCTCTACTTAAGTACTGCTACACTATAAAATATATTACTCAAGTAGGAGTATTGTATCTGAAAAATGTAGCCTAATCCATGTATTTTTATACTGTATACCAGCCACTAAATAGAACCAAATGACGAATGAAGCAGTTTCTGTACGCTGTGCCCTTATTCTATTTGCAATACTGCTTGTGCTTAAAATACAAGCAAGATTAATCTGTTTGTATTATTGATTATCATTTGGTTCCTAACGTAATTTGTCTATTTCCTACAATCAGGAATAAATACATGCTTTGTGCACAAACGTCAATAACTCTTATATTTCAATTCATTTAATTTCCTGGATAAAAGAATCCTCTGCCTAACTCCCTTTCCCTTTCCTCCACTCCTCGTCCACTCCAAACAATCTGCAGCCACTGCAATTTGAGACGATCAATTCTTTTAAATACTGTTTGACACTTTTCCTATTAATTCCAACAATGTCTGTAATTAAACTCCTTTCCCATATCAAATTTCGAGAGCTGAGCGAGGGCTGGGGAATACATGCTTTCTCTAACGTATCATTTCCCTCCTCCTGTATTAGCCGAGTGTGAAGCCTGGGAGAATAACCAATCCTACGAGATTCAATTATAGCCTCACCACAGAAGCATTTGAGAGGACATGAGAAGGCGCGCAGACTGGGAAAGTGTCCAACGAGCTCCATCTATCACTAAGCTGCAGACATGGACCTAATGTGGAATGCCAATCCGTACGATGACATCCCCTCCCTCTCTCCCTCTCTCCCTCTCTCCCTCTCTCCCTCGGTTGTCTCAGAGTTTCTCTCTCTCTCCAAATAATGAATAAACATGAGTGGCAGTAGAGTATGGTGTAGGCCAGTCAGTGGTGGGCTCAATCAATCACCATTGCACAGTCCATTAATATGTATCAGTGGCCCGGAGTCGCCTCCCCAGCACATGGACCATGGACTGGACACAGAGGAGAAGCGCAACTCCAGGTTAATATTTATGAACTTGAAACAAGGCACAAAGGCAATGCGCAGGTGGTTTGGTGGCAAAGAGGATACACACATTGTTTAAGGCGATAGGACGTGTTTAGAAATAGATATTTCCCCATGAGTCTTTATATTACCTTTAGAGAAATGCGTATGCTGTCACCACTATGGGTTATTTGTGAGTGTTTTAGTCTGTTAGCAAAATAACTCAACACATGCATTTTCTTGTTTTGGTTATGTTTGTTAGAGAGGGACAAATAAAAAATATATTGGTTTGGTTGTTGAATCTGAAACAATATTTTTATAGGCCTTTGGCTAAAGAAATATCTCACAGAAAGAAAATTCCAGCCAAGAAAAGGGAAAACAGAAACAAAGGTCTGCAACACAATGACCAACAGAGATGTCATGCTAACAAATGTTTGTGGTACATCACAACTGTTTGATTATTTACCACTAACACATTCTCTGATATGTGATCAGCTTTCTAAAATCAACTTTCTGTTATTCTTTCTAGTTGAGTAAAGTTAAATATGACAAAAACTGCTAGATACAAGATTATGTTTGTTTTGTTTTTGAGAAAATAATTTTTTTTCTGCTTTTTAACAATTCTCACAATTCTTATTTTCAAGTTGTTATAATCATATTTTAACCTGAAGAATCACGATATCAAACCATAATGGAGGGAACAGACTAAATAAAGAAGAAAGTTTTGAAAAATGTTATATTTTTTAGAACACCATCACTTACAAGGACAACACCTGAAACCAAACCTGTGATAGACCAGGACTATACAGGGACTAGAACTAGACCAAATAAACTCCACATCAAAATGGGCTCAAATTAGGACCAAATAAGGATAAATGTGAGCGCACCCTTAGTTTGCGGTTTTAGAGCCCCCATCTGCCAAAACAAATGGTTTAGCCTGGACATTCAAATCATGCTCTTTGATCAATACAGCTTTGCCCTTGGAAACAAACATTAGACCGTCTCATTTGTGAACCTGTTCAAGCACATCATTAATCCAGGTTGAGTTTTTTTTTCTTCTCTCCTCTTTCTCTCACCACTCTTCCTCCCTCCCACACTCATGCACACACACATACACACACACACACACACACACACATAACCTCCTCTTCCTCACCTACATGTGTCAACACAAACTGTCACTCACTGCGCCACTTTTGCTCAAGAACTGTGGGATATGATGGAGGAAAAAAAAAAACAGAAGAGAGTTATGGGGAACGAACATCTGCATAACAATGTGAGCCTCTGGTAGGACTGCTCCCAGTGTCAGCCGATCGCATATAGCCCCGGAGAAGAATTGTGAATTATTAAACGCTCCAACTCCAGGACGCACTGCAAAGTTCCCCCCAACTTTGGACTCAATTACTTTGAACCTTATTAACTGCGACTCGGCATATTTGGAGCTGAATGGACAAGGGGCTGGAGGAGAGAATTCAACCTGTCTGAAGGAATAGTAAGTAACACTGTGAGTCGTAATAGTTAATTAGCGGAGGCCGTATAACATAAAAATGACTGCACATAAATTCATTTAATAGGCCGGTGTTCGCGGTAAGTGCTAGAAGAGAAGGAAGTGCAGTGGAGCTGAGGCTATCAATGTTTGGAAATGAGCCTTTGACTCACTATACAATTGTACCCCATGCAAATAGTGGAACAATAAAGACACAAAGTTAACAAAGTGTTCAGAAATAAATAGTAATGAAAAGTGTAGTCTTTTTGCTGGTATGGTAAATAGAAAGGAAGGGCATCTGCATGAAGTGTACTTTGCCAAGTGAATGTGTATTCTGCTACCAAGGAACAGATCATTCAATATGACAGACTCTGCTTTTGAAAAAAGGTACTATGTGTTTAGTATCACATGCATCTCATTTACCCTAAAATGACCAGATTAAGGCCCCAGATATAGTTTACAAAGTGAGCAAATATTACAATGGTAGAGCAGACAAAATAAATTCTTGGTCATGTGCATTGATTAAGTGTCTAAAAGGGCAAGTGGCAGATACTGGAACAAGCCCCTAAATTATGAGGATCTTGCCAAAAACTAAGTATTAAATAGTAAAAACTAGGAAAACTCCAACTGTCACACTTCATGGGTTTTCCAGATCCACTTGTCTTTGTAAAGTTTTGTCAAAGCATGTGGTTTTGGCTGGCCAAGTAATACTTTTCAAACTCTATTATACATAACTACTTTTACAACAGTGCTAGTTACATAGAGGTGATAACATAACGCCTGTATGAGTAGGAGTGGGCATGCGGGACGTTATGATGACTGAATTCACCTACACAGACATGGTCAGAGATGAAGTTCGATAATGCGCTCTGAGACTTCAAATCCTCCACTAATGAACCAAGTGATGAGGAGCTTAGTGTGCAAAGCCTTGGCCAAACTCACAATATATACACTCATCCATGCTCAATGCTAGAACCGCAGGTCTCCTTTGTGTTTATTCATTCTGTGAGGGGACAAAAGGATATTCCATTTCAGCACGGATGTCATCGAGCCGGTGAGAGAGTTCGATTGAGTCCTCCTCCTTGTTTTCATTGAAAACCTTCAGCTGAATGTCCAGTTCCTCGGTCTCTTTCAGCTCCTACGGCCAGCAATCACATCATTTGCACAGTTAATGGGGCAATACAGTTTAAATTCTGTCTTAATGCTATATAGTCCACATGAACACATACATTTATAATCATGTATAATAAAAACAGGCAAACACATACAAATATTCACTTAATTAATTAAATTACAGTTTTTTTTAACATGCATAGCGTTGTGAATGGGTTTTGTGCAGTGTTGCATAGACATTCATTATTTTCAAGGCATTTTTTACTCTGTACAACACAATTTACATACAGTACAAGAGTTGATTTTACCAAGCCCATGTTTTCTATATATGTTAATTACTACTCTAGTGTTCCAAATCCCCAGCATACATATATAAAGAAAATGGTATGAGTATTCCCATTCATAAATATAATTAGCAATGATAATTAAAAACCTCATCATCGTCTTTTTTTCTTATGGGTCAACAGTCTGCTGCAGGATATAGTCCCTTTTACAGCAGTAAACTGGGATGTGAGACACGGTGAACCCTCTCTGCAGGCATCCCAGACAGTACCAATTTCTGCACACCTGTTCTGCCACAAGGGGCTCCGGCAGTGCTCTTTACCAGCGCTCGATGAATCACCAGAGGAGCGCTTTACAGATGGAGACAGGCCCAAATGTAACCCAATTTCTGCAGGTATCAATCACCCACGGCCGTTTTTTTGGTCATACCATCTGTCTTGAGCAACCCCGGCTAGAAAGGGAGGTGCCTCTCTGCCACAACATGAAGAAAAAGGCCACGGTGTGCACATAGTCAGCCAAATGCATCATCCAAAGTTGAGTTTATCTTTGGCTACACTGACGAGGGAGCGGTATTTGATGAAAGGGTGTCATTTTGAACATTTATAAATGACAGACTTATACTGGAGCGGGCAAATTTGAAGCTAATTAAAGTAATGGCGGTAATAATCAACAGGAGCAGATGGGATGACTTATTAACAAGTGGCTTGGTGACACGTTCGGCCCTTTCGCTGCAAATGAGGGGCTGACTGATGAGTCAGAGCTTCCCCTGTGAAGAAGTGTCACTGCGTTGCTAATGATCCCACAAGAACCTGTGCAACTGTGACATAAAACACCTGCATATTTGACAGTACTTGACAAGTGAGTGCTACTACTGTTATCCCTTAAGGAGATGCAAAGAAACAACAGTCAGTGGGTGATAGATGTTTCTTACTCTTACACTGTGATCTCAGAAGTTGATACTATAACCCAGTGAAGGATCTGAGCGTTCACTAGCAAAGTCATGAAAGACTTGAATGTTCATAATAAGATAAAGGCATATTAATTGTGTAGTGACTGAGTGAGGAACAAAACCCTGTGATACTAAATCTTTCACAGCTAACTCTAATTAATAGTAATTACAAGGCATTGATTTTTTCCATTTTATAAACATTATCAGAGGATCATTACACTGTTTATAGTCATATGAAATAAATACTTTAATTTTGATTCAGTTTGATTTAGTCTTATTTAAAAAAACAAATACTGCTTTCAATATTATTTTCCTGAATATAAACCATACAGATTTTTGATTAGTCCCATTCAACACCATATATATGTAAAAATCCATTCTCCAAAATCTAAAATGATGCTCCAAACAAAATGCTTTTGCTGACTGGCAGTAAGCAGCATATTGTTGCCAATTACAAATCTTGATTAGATTTTGATTGCACTACCCTATTCATAACATAGAGAATTTAGGTATTTCTTTGGTCATTAAACATGAGGATTTAAAAGACTTGTGTGTCTAATACTCTGTGTACTCACCGGCAGGATCTTCTTGAGACCACATCTTAGGAACTCATTCCGTAAGTGTATCCGGAAGTCGAGGTCATCAGGGGAAGTGACCAGGGCATTGATCAGCTGCATACAGGCGACCTACGGTGTCAACAGACAGCGAAAGGAAGACTAGAAATGTTAGACAAACATCACAACAGCAAGACTCGATGTCAATTATACATTATGTAATCAATGGTACAGACAAAAGCAATTACGATTGATTAGAAATACTGTAAAAAAAATGCCTGTTGTGCATTATAGACGGATTTACAGGTAAGACAATAGCTTACATGTGTGCTGCTGGTTGTGTGATTGTGTATGTACTGGTAGAGGAAATCATTGATGAATTATAATGAGGTGTAAGGTGTTTCTAGGGAGCACAGTGTGGATAAGACACTTTTCCTTTGACAGACAATCGATAGCAGGCTGAGGGATTCCCATGGACCATGTGCAAACCTTGACCCTCTGCTATTGGATTGTATGGGTTATTTCTAAGAACCACAATATTCCTGATGCTGTGTGCATTATGAGATAGCCTTATTTTTAAATATATTAGTCAAGCATGATGTAATGTGTCAAAATGTAATATTTATACAGCAGCTTGAATATGTTGCAATGAGTGCTATAATTGTTGATACATTACCGTATTTGGTTTTTGCTCTTTAATTCAAAATCTAGATAAAAATAAGGCACACTTCATTGTCCCTGTAAAGAAATGGGTCCTCTGCATTTGACCAGTCCTTAATGCTGCTGGAGCAACATGTCAGGAGCAGTGGGGACCCCCTCACCAAAGCTATTGGGAATGTTTTGCGTCGGGTTTGGGACTTTGATGCTAAAGCAGTTTCTTAATATGCAAATGTACAAAATGTCTTAATAAAATATGATCATGATGCTGCTTTTTTGAGCTTTAGGGTAAAATTCATTATAAAAATGTACTTTGCAAGTCATTTTAAGAGCAGAGCAAGTGTACTAGCAAATCTTCCATTCAAAAGTAGGACATATTCTCCTGGGGAGCCTAGCAGCAGTGAACACGTCACAACCACTATTTCTAGCCACTAAGTTCTCCATGTTGCAAAAGACTAAATTTCTTCAAGCAAAACCTAAACATTTTATAGTACCCATAAGAGCATTACGTAAACAGTGGCTACATAAAGGAATCCCCTATGTCTTCATTGGATTTATGGGAGTGGTGATACAGTGGTGTTCATGAAAAATTCTGTTTGTTCTACTGCATATAGTTTAGATTGATGTCTACATCAAACGCACCTCAGTGTATAGGAGTGCTCGCAACGGGGCATAGTCAATTGTATGGGATTACGCAGAGCTTTCTATGGTGCTATAGCTTAAATGTTGTAATTAAAAGAGGCACTGCTGGGACAAATTTGAAATCGCATCACCCATACCACCATAGCATATTTTCATTGCATTAAAGAGGGGGTATTACACTTCTATGTGATATTATTTGTTTTTACATAGCACATGTAGATCGCCATGTTATGTTTTATTGTTTCAAAAATGCTATATTTGCCGAAAATTGCTGCACGACAGCATGGGTGATGTAAGTTTGTTGGGTATGTCCTGCTAACTGGAGGAGGTGTTGATGACAAAACAATGTTATAATATGCTAAAAAGCTCCTTAAAGTACATTTTGTGTAATACCTCTACAGCTCATGCTTGTTTTTGGGGTAAAACGTTAAAACATTAAAACATTAATTTCCTCCATCTCCTGCACTAGCAACATGTTTTCATTTAGATCACAATTAGCAGCTCTTCATTTCATTAAGGGCAAAAAGGAGAAACAAGCGCCTCCAAATAAAAGTATATCTACGGCACTTTCCGGTTCCGCGCTCGCCTCATCAGTTTCTTTCACAACTTACTTCCTCACTAGTTAAAAAAGCAATTCCTAAAGTAATTTCCTTCACAAAAACATGTTTAAGTGGTGTTTTGAGGGCAAAGTCTATTTTTTTTCCCTCCACTTGAGAAGAATCTTGTTGAAAAAGGGAAGGTACAGTGCTTAAGCTGGCCTTTCACACCAGCTCCTCTGGGACCAAACTTGACAGCCGCACAAAAAGAAAAAAAGGGAATGGAGTTTGCAAGAAAAAAAGTGAAGAAAGAGTTATAAAAAAAGGACAAAAAGCTTAGAGGACATCAACATCTCGCAATCGCTTATTATCATTGCTCGAGTGTTCTCAATGGGAAGAAGGGAAGTTCAGTAGAGCTCAATGAACCAGGTGTTTTTTTGATTAAACCGGTAGAGATGAAAACTGTGGGTGCATTTCAAACACACGGCAATCGCAAACCTGCCCGGCGGAAGAGGGATTGTGGGGCACAGAAAAAAAGAGGAAGCAAAAGAGCAGAAGAAAAGCAAAGGGAAAACAAAGCCATAGGCAGCCGAGTGAGAGCGACAATGGGCCGTGCAGTGCCAATACTAATTTTCCTTGGAATCAAACTGTGCTTTATGAAATTATGGAATTCTGGGTAAGTACTGGAGGATCGTGGGCATGTTTCCATCCATTGTGCCTGACAAACAATTCGACTTTGATTTATAGTGTGAACATTTGTGCAATAGAGGAGCTGGCTTAAAATACAAGACGTACTATCTGACAATGGTTCCAATTAGGCCATGTCCGCATCAATACTAAAAGGCATATAATTAGTAAGATCTATTTTTCCCACTTTTTTTTCCTTTTCTGAAACTTTTGAAAGCTCTCTAAAACAACTTTGTAGGCTTTGTTTAGAGAAGTGGCTATTTTCAGAAAATCACAAGCATCATTCTGTTTTGGCAATCCAATAACACTCATGATGGTTGAAATATTCAAAGGTATGATTTGTAACTCTCTGGAGGCGGCAGGTCACCTGCATGAATCCATGAAAATAGAAAGTTTAAACAAAGCGACTGTAGCATAGTTAGTAGAGGGTTTGTCCTCTGGTTTGAAGGTTGGAGGGTCAAATCCTGCATGACATAAACATCATTGCTAGACCAGTCGGATCCACTGGCCCACAGTTTGGCGGTGCGATTCCAGCTAACACATATGAATGCTGTTGTGTCCTTGGGCAAAACAACCCACCTCAGTGGTGTGTGAATGGGTGAGTGGTTTCTTGATTTAAAGAGCTTAGAATGACTTGAAAAGCTTTATGTAAAAATGTGACCATTTACTGTGGAAGATTATGGTGTGTTTGTTTATCCTTCCGACTCGGAGATCCGAGGATGTTGTATAGTGACTCACACTGACACATCCCTTTTCCTCGGACGGCCCAACTCAGAACTTGGAGGAAATCCAAGATGTCTGTGTCAGGTGTCACTTGTAGTATGAGCTATTTTCATGGTTTAATTGACAATTAACAAACAATTTCAGTCACTCATATTACTGCAATACCTTACCATGTCCGTATCACTGCCTATGGGTATAGTAGTCGGTGTCACGCATGTTTTTAGCCCTTTTGCTAGCTAACATCCCAAAATGATCGACTATCACGCAGCATCAATGCTTTCATTTCACTAATATACCGAATTATACTATTTATACTGCGTTCTAACTCAAGGTTGTGTAGTTGAAGCACATACTAATTTTGGAGCCTGGTACTCGGCCAATGCTTAACCAAGAACAGCTTTGCGGTTAGGATCCATGTTTTTCTCTGAGTCGGACACACAGAACATCAAACGCAGCATTATAGCCAAAGGTACAGCATTTCCATGGAAACAAGCAGACAAATGTTTTATTTTACTTACTAAAAATTGTGATTGTGACTGTGCTTTTAGAAAAAATGTGACATTTAAATATATGTACAGATTATTACACAGTTGTCCTTTTGCTTATGTCTGAATTGTTGCACCAAAAGAAATCGATGTGATGTATTTTCACAACCACAATAATGATCTGGGATTCTGAGAAGCAATCTTAGCCATCTCAGTCTTGTATTATATCTGCAATGGATTAGTTCTACTTTTTCAGCATGGTTATTTTCTCTGGTTTGTGGTACCAATGGGAAACAGCTCTATAGATTTATGATATCAGTTGTGGACACACTATAATTTCAACAAATCTATTAAGGAAGGTATGAGTGTGTAGGGACAAACCATAGACTGATTAAGATTGAGCTGTGACACATTCCCCTTCAGAGATACTTTAATGTGATGGGAGTAATGTGCACACACACAGTAGGCATACAAATACATAGGAATTCAACAGTCCCATTGGGTTGTAATTTCTCACCTGAAGCTGTTGGGCCTCATGGTTTTCCAGTCCTTCCACAATGGAGGCAAATCTCTCTTTATTGTTCCTCTCTGCAGCAATAGTCATGGCAGCCAGAATCTTATCCAAGCTGGAAGAACACATAGAGTGGACAAACACAACTGTCAACAAACAGTTTTATCACCCGGCCAAGAGGACATTTACTCCCAACTTTTAGCCCAAATAACACGCATCTCCTCTGCCATTGAGCCGCTGTGGGCACTTTGTCTGCCAGCCCATGGCCGCACTGACAAACACGCTCCCCATCTCTTTGTATGCAGTCGCCTCTATTATTGCCCCAGCATCCAAATTGACTTAATAGAGCTTGTTACTAAGGTAATGCTAGCTAGACAAAAACTGTTTCTGTGTGTGTGTGTGTGTGTGTGTGTGTGTGTGTGTGTGTGTGTGTGCGTGCGTGTGTTTTTATTATTGCAAATGGCTTCTACGTCAGAGGAGAGATGGTTTGGAGGGAAGAAAGACTGCAGATTATTATCAGAGCTGATGGATTAATGTCCAAACAAAACTATTGTGAAGTTAACAAATGAGAGTTGAATAACAGCTCAAGGCAGCGAAGTAAAAGGATTTTAGCTTTTAGACAGTAAATGGATGTAAATAGACCCATGGCAGTGGATATTCTTACTGTCGGTCAACAATAATTCTATGTGTGCAGGTTCTGCCCTTCATAAAGCAATCATTTTGACTTTAGGTACATTGTCAGTAGGAGGAGACTTGAAAAACAATGCACAATAATAAATACAACTGGTTAATTAAATGCTGAACTGAATTAATTGGATATATCCCTGAATTCATGAGTGATGATAACAAAATATAAAAATGTAATATTTTGAATGAACAAAAGTAGTAAAAATAGAGTCTCCTTAAAACAGGAAGTTGAAAGTCATGCATATATACGTCACAATAATTCTGTGTGGAATTTGCATCAATGTGTTTCGTCTGGGTGTTCAAGTTTCATAATAATGTGAATAACAATTATGTAGAATATGCGGACTAACAATGCACCTGGCTGCCTGGTATAGAGATGTATGCTGTGTCCAGGTGGTGTGACAGAGGTAAGAGTCACAAACAACACACAAGTTTTAAAGAGCAGCTTTAAAGGCGGTTCAGACGAGGCTTCAAACGAGCTCAGATAGATCTGCTTAAGTTGTCGCGTTGCCTTTTGATCCTGTCAACTGAAGTGGGTACAGAACACGAGCTGGCAACACAACGTCAAACACCAAAGGCATTTCAGAGCTGCGCAAGTGACACCTAAGATGTTTTAGTGGCCCTGTTTTCTTATTCTTTTTTTTAAAGGAAATGTATATTTAATGGAAGCCTGTGATCATGTAAAAGATGCTCATGTCTGCTTCAACTCCAGTCTTTAGTAGTGCGAGTGAAAATGACAGGGGCACTTAAAATAGCAGCAAGCAACTGATAAACAACATTTTGTGGATTCTGCATAAATTATGAGTCACAGTGATGGCAATACTACGAGTGAATCACGTTATGTTGTAATAAAAGAGAAATCTACTACTTAATAATGCGACATAATGCAAACCTATCCTCTGCAGCTATTGATTATGTGAATATATGGGAGTGGGCTTAAAGCGTGTGCTCTTTACATCACTACTCACTATTTTCACAAATGTATGCTGGAAAGAGAAAGCTTCTATATATATTTTTGGTAACCACTGCATTTCGATTATGGCAAGTTCATAATGTCACCAGCTATTGAATTATAAATCATATTATAATAGATGCAACCACATGTTTTATCTTCTTTTGAAAAGGGTGCGTTAAATTGTTGTGGGCATATATTGAATAATTCCACTGTATAATTTGCACTGCTTGATATTCAGAAACTGGAAAATGATTTTAGAAAGCATGGTCTGTCACAGCGAGGGGCAGAACAACAACCATAAAGGCCTATTTAGATGGTCAAAGATGTGAGGCGCTCCGCTGAACTCCGCTCCTCCGCCACAGCCACCAGCTTTGTTTATTTCCAACATTGCATACGGACTGTCTTTGAAGTGCCATTGTTATTCTACTCCGGCCTTGTGGGAAACAATAAAAACACTCCCCTAAATCCAATTTATAAGCTGTCAGGCCGTCGGTGTGTCAGCGGCAAACTACGCTGGGCTCGTCCGGTGCATTAAACCTGCTAAAGTCCATTGTGTGAACTGTCAGATTCCTATAGTACTGGGTGTCACCTGTAGTCCGTATGTTCGCAGTAGGGACAGTGTGAGCATGCGGTGTGGGCTCCCGGATAACACATGCTGCACAGTGGGAGGAGGATGAGATTCTAGCGTTTACGCAAAGCAGCGGCCTCTTATACCCCATGTCGCGACACAACATTGCGCAACATTAAGCAGAGAGCAGACACATCAGAGCTTCCATCATTACTTTGGCCTTTTGGAACTAAATCAGTCTTTGTAAGCTGAACTTTTTTGGCACCAAACAATCTAACTTTCGATCTGAGCTACAAAACACCAGTAATTTGTCTTGTTAAAGAGTATTTTGAATATGCAAAACTCCATCCACGTGTATGTAATTATAATACTAGAAACAATACCTTAAAAGGGCTGTACCATATTTTTTTATGTAATATCGTAAAGATTGTCTTGCCCCGGTACAGATCATATATTGTAACAGGATTTCTTGCTGTCAAAATAAAGTCACTATGTGCTGACTAGGCTGCTAGCAATTAAAGAGAGTAATCTGCAAACCAGTAAATAAAAGCTGAAGCACTGTTGGAACGCTAGTTGCTGCATTATCACGACGGCAAAACTCTGCTCTGGCCTCTGAAAATTTTGAAAAGCTCAATGGATAATTAGGAAAGTGTGGAATAAGTTTGGGCCAAATCAACTTGTGTGTTTTTTTATATTTTTAAGTTTAGTCGTGATTAAATCTTGTTTTGTATTGATTTAAAACTGAGGTCCTTTGTTTAATTCCCAAGATGATCACCAAATACCCAAAGAAAAGAGAAATGACAGATTTGAACATGCAGTAACTGAACTTACATATTCTCCTCTCCGATGATACAGAACGCTGACAGGATTTTGACTATCTCGGTCATCATGTTAGTCTGTTTGGGGTCAATGGCTCGGGCCAGCAGCAGCAGACTGCGCTCGTCTCCCAGGATCCTTTGCAGCCCATACTGCAAAAAGAACAGAGACAGGCTAATAAAGCTCTGAAGCCAGGTACGGTATAGTTAGCCTTAATTTGCTTTTAAGAAAGGGACAACAAGGCCATAGGAGAAAATAGAGAGAGAATGATGAATTATTTCAATTGGGGACAGGACTGCTGGGATGAATATTTATGTGTGTCTGTACCTTTTAGTCTAAGTGAAAGGGAAAATGCGGAAATGACCACGAGTAGGGATTATCTCAGGGCACCAACATCAAGCTCTTATCGGTCTTTGAAATGTGTGCTACTTTTGAAAAATGAGCCAGACTTCCCCCCAAAAAGATAATTAAAAGATCTGAGGCAGTGGGCATGAAATGGTAAAATTAGCTTCCATTTAATGTCCCATTATAGTAGTGCTGTCTGCACCTGATTCAAATGAGCTATGGTCAGTCGAGGTACAACTGAGCATGAAAGGAAGCTGTGATTTTTTGAATCTTTTGAACATAACCCTCTTTTAAAAGCAAATATTTGATTTAGAAATGAGTCATACATTTGTATTGATATTTGGTTCAAAGTGGATTTTATAAACCACCACAAATACAATCATAACATGATGTCTACCATAGAATGACCATGAATCTATTCAACAGATTTTATCATCTATATAAAGACATATCCAATCAGAATGTTTGCAAGGCAATATACATATGCCCTGATTGACTTACTGGCCTTGTTCATATGCACACAAACATCTGATTATAATCTTATCTCTGGAGCTTTAAGATTACATGAATGACATGTAAACAGCAAAATCTGATGTGGGTCAGAAAGAGGGGTCATGGTCAGAAAGAAATTAGATGATTTTGCCCTTTACATGTCATTTTAATAATCTTATACATGCTATATTTACATGTAACCACAGCCATTGATGTATTAACGTGTATTTATCCAGTGTTTTACTTTCCACAAAATATATTCCTAAATAATCGTTTCTAATAAGGTAGTAAAGGTGATGGAGGTCTATTCAAGTATATTGAAGGAGTTGGGTTTTTTGTGTATGAAATGTTTTTATTGCGCTATGCAGCCCTAAAGGAAAATTAATAATGCAGGAAGTAGTGCACATTTGCCTAATACAAACCTTATTGTTCATAAAAGCCTTCAAGCACTGGATTAGTTTGTGTTGGTTGCGTTTATCAATTGTTTCTTGCCTGAAAAATAAGAATAGATTTCCATTATTCAAATGAAGACAACATACAGTCATCAACAGACAAAACACTTCATATCATTAAACTTACTGTTTCTTGTCCAAAAGCTTCTCCAGGGCTTCAAGAAGAAGACCGAGCCCCTCATGACCGAAGTTGTTCACCCAGCTGGAAAACAGACGCCAAATAATTTAGTCTCTGAACATATTGCATTTGAGCTGGCGAATAAACAATATGCTAACTACTTTATAATAACTTTTGTCGAAATTCCTCATTCGAACTAACACTCGGGGTTCAGCACTCACTTGGATAAATGGACTGTTTGCGCTTTTTAATCCTAACAATGAGCGCTGCAAATCGCAAAACACTTCTGCCCTCCACAATGCTGAATACATTGAGCCTACTTAAATTTAAACTGTACCCATTTACAAGCAAATGAACATCCATCCATCTTAACCAGCGCTGCCGTGCACTGAGCTCTTCGCCTGCCCCCCTCCGCTCTCTCACTTCCCCATTACGTGCGGCGCTATGTTCGCGGTGCCAAAAGATTAAGCAATGCAAGAAAGATAACACAGTGATCAATAAAGGATCGAGAGAGATAATTGGCTATAAACCACAGCATATTGGGAGACAGCAAATGATCCAGTGCGGATGAGGCTTTTTGTCTGAGCCAGGCCTAGAAAGTGCTAGCGGGGGGTCACAGCCACATTATGTCATTAGCATTACTTGTTTTTCAAGCGACCGACTGTCAATAATACAAAATGGATAGGCCAATTTGCAAACATTAGACCGTCATATGCTCATGAGCTAGCAGCCTCCTCGACAGTCATCTTAAATTGTAATGTGCGCAGTATTAAAGGCATTTGTATTGACTTCATCACTCACAAGAGACCCTCAATTAGAGCTGCATTCAGCCCGAAGCAAAAGAGCAACGCGATTTATGTTTATTGATATGATTTAACTAGTACATCAACATACTTTATAACCATTGCTCAAATTGTATTATGTGAGACTGGGAAAGAAGTGATGTATGCTCTGTCATGTTATCTTCAGATTTCTTCAAAAACAAGATTTTAAATTCAGAAATGCGAAACTGTTTTTGCTGATGTCTATATCGGAAGTTTATTTTGCCGGTCGAAACTACATCAGGCACTTGTCATGCAGAAGAGAATAGTACGTCATGGCTGAGAGAGCATCATTCTGTGAAGCCAAAGTCACACATTGTTTATGCATTTAAATATTGACAACAAGTCTTTAGAAAGTGGGAAGAACTAATATTCCTGAGATGGAATGTTGTTTATCACACAGCCAAACAAAAGAGAAAGTTGTACGACCTTAACAAAGTGGTGGGGGATCACAAACTATTGATATCTTGAGGGACAT
>KN516508.1:29674-40662 GCA_000787155.1 Scartelaos histophorus
AGGGGGTTCTACATGTATCTCTAGTGGCAGAATGTTCAGCAGTCACCATGGCAACAAAATGCACACATTAGCAAACAAAAGCGTTTTCAGCTAGTTTGAAAACTCCAAAAAAAATACAAAGTGGATTTAAAGCAACATTTTTAGCACATTTTCAGAAGCCTGTGATCAATACAAGTGTTCATGGTGCTCTTTAGATGTTTGATTTTCAACAAAAAAGCTGTTGGCTAATACTAGCTAGCTTGTGATTGTAATTTGTGAGAGACTTGTTTAACAGTACAAATCAGCTGAGCTATTGTAGTACCAATTAAGTCTGTTTTTATGGTCAGAGTGTGTAACAATAAAGCTGAGGTCAAGTCTAACTTGAATAATAGAGATTCTAACAGAGTAGTGCTTTCAGTTAGCGTCACATCCTCGGGTAGTGTTGATGACATCAGCTACAAATGTATCAATAATTAAACATTGTCATTAATCGATACAGATTTTTAAGGTTACATTGCCAAGGGTCAATAAGCTCTGCGATATGGCAAAACTTTACAAATATAAGTGATGTGTAAAAATCCTCTTCGATTAGTCCTTTCTTATAATGTGGGCATGAATCCAAGGATTTCATTAACTTGCGGGAGAACTTGTTCATCTAATATTGATGGCTTTAATCCTCTGGTTAAGTGCCACCAAATTGTGTTACTTTCTGCAATCATGTATATTCCGTAGGCAAAATGAAAAATTCATGTCCAGTTTGAGGAAGGCAGTTTCATGTTTTATATTTTGTCTTATTACCGCCTGCTCATGCAATTATCCAGTCGTCATGCTAACTGCTGTGAAATACATGCACAAAAAGCTACTGTCAGCAGCTAGAGTATATTTACTGAAAACACTCATTAAAAGTATATAAACACAAACATAATGTAGTTTTAGTCTTGACAAATGTTAGCAAACATCTTGTACACAGATCCATAATGCTGTCATTCTGCCACAGTAAAATAAACTTACCAAATACATGTTTCTCCAGCCCCACATTTTGTGTTAAGTCTACATAGCTAAAGGCACAAAAACACAAAGGAAGCCCAGAGAAAAAAATCAAAGTTCTAAAAACTGATACAACCAGAAGTAGCACAGATCTTCCCCAGGCAATAGGCTCTCAGTGAAGACACAGTGCCCACACCTAAACTTAAAATAGTGATTCATGATTTCAGGGGGAAATGATTTATTCATTCAATTATATCTTGTATAGTAAAATGCAACAAAAATTGCTGGATAGGATTAATCCATTGTATTGAGATGGGAGAAATAATATCCATAAATGAGTTACATATTGCATTTCACAGACTCACAACTGTCAACAGTGGCTCCAGAGCGTTGTATGACAAAGCTTACTGGGCATCGGGGCCCGAAATCCAACACTTCTCCATTGCCCTAATGACTTACCACAAACACAACGCTACTTTATACTTGGATCAATTCAGTAGTCATGGCATTCAATGGTAGAAAATAGAACTGCACTTTTCTTGATGTCATATCTTCAATATACCAAATGTTGTGCAGTTAATATTAACAAAAGAATATATGATCAGCAGACTTGGATAGTAAATGCATTACAAAAAACTAACTTCACTTCTGCCAATGACAAAACAAAAAACAAAATAGTGCAGTCGGCATCCACAGGTAGCCATAAAATTTGCTATTAGTGTGTAACACATTAACAGTTATTATCACACGGTTATAGCTAACACTTGTGGCAGTAAATTATGATTCAAACGGTACAGACGTGTGATTGGAAATGAATAACTGATACTCTGTTGTAGACTGAGATAGAAATGTAGTCATTTCTAATTGTCAATGATAAGCTTGGCTCTAATCAATAGGTCTACAGCCAATCCTCTGTCAGTAAAAGCATGTGGTCTGGAGCAAAATTCAGACACTTAAATTGTACTAAATTGTACAGATTAAAAGTCTGTCTTGTTATGTTTAGGAAATTAATGTCAAAAGCATTGTTTTTTATTTTTTTTAAGACAAAACAGTCTAATTAAAAATCAAGATTGATCAATACGAGGGGAAAAAAATGACACAGTTGTTTTTGTCATATCCCCGAGCCTTAGTGTTCCCTAGTAATTTGAAATAAAAATGCAAAAACAATACAGAGTTTCTACTTGACCAATGTGAATATTGCGCAATTAAGTCTTTAAAAACACTTCTAAGTTTTGTATCTCAAGGCGCTGACTATGAGAGCTGGGATTTTCCTGGAGGTGAACAGATGGCGTCATAAACTGTATTAAGACAAGTCTTAAAATATACCCGACACGGAGGACATTGATATGTGTAAAAATGTTTTCACTGCCTTTAAGGACGAGGAAGTCAGTGAATCCCAAATCAGTATGTCTCTGGTAACAATGGAGTCATAATATTTGTACCATATTAAAGGGCACTGCATAACTTTACTGTCCTTGTGTGGAATGTTCAAAAGTATGATATTGAACTTATGTATCTCCATGGAGGTGGCATCAGAAAGAAAACTTACAAGTCAGATCTGTGCAGAGATGCCTCACATCACTGTAAGAATGCATGTTTTTAGAGTATTTTGAGGAAGAAAATACAGTGTTTAATGTCATACAGTGGAACATTCTTGGGAAAGCAATAATATCTCAACAGAGACAAACAAGTGGAGCAAACTCTACTGGAAAAGTTACATAGTGCGCCCCTAAACTGTCAATTAAAGCTTTGTTAGAGGTGATTGATAGTGCAAAGCAGCAATGACACGCACATGTAAGCTGTATAATTTATATCTTTCAACTGGGAACATATACCGTTAATCTTGACAATGTCATGTGGTCATCTCTTTCATTTCTCCTTGACGATTGACAGATCAGCGACCCGGATGTCACGTTAGATTCTACCGTTTTAGATACACGCCGGCCGTGTATAGTTTGCAAAAATTACCTCCACTTTGACTGTAGCCACATTCTCAATATATTTCAAGGTCTTGTCAGGTTAAGGTTTTTGGACATCTTGTGCCTTTTCCTGCTTCCTCCTATCTGTACCTGCAGGATGTCAAATCTTGCACGCCACGGTAGTAAATCAAATGCCCATTTTCCCATTACCGCTTCTAGTAATGGAATGAAATGAAATAGCGATTCAGACAGTTGGGAGGCTGCGAGAATTTCCTATAATTTGTTGCCCTGTGAGGAATGGAGGTACTAATAGGTAGGCTTACATGGGTCGTGCTGGTAAAAATCAGCATGGCGATATTTGAATTCTGGTGTTAGAGGTTAGTGTTGTCACAATCCTAAAATTTCAAATAGACTCAATACTCAATACCAATTTCATGATGACAAAAAACACTCTATTTAGACAATAGAATGTTATTTTTATCATTAAATCATAGTATTTCCTTTTACCAAGTGGTCTTATATCTGTGTAGTACTTTGGTCGTTCAAGTAGGCAAAGTGGTCTGGGGCTGTGTACTATGTGATACAGCTCAAGGTCATTCAAAAGCTCTTCAGTAAAGGTTCATTTCTACACTGTGAATGTGACTTTTTAGTATCAATACCCACTCAAATGAGTATCTAGTTCTGATGCTCGTTTTAGTATTGATTAGTATCTGTTTCTCTATGCTTTTGACAACCCTAATAGAGGTACGCAAAGCTCTAACACAGTGTTGAAGAATTAGGCACAAAAATAAGCACAGATGGATATTTTCCTTGGAGTATCTGTTTAATTGACAGAGCTGACAGAAGAGATAAGGACTTCATCACATGCCAGGAAGGTCTGTAATAAAGAGCGCTTTTCTACATATTCTAATTAATGCCGCAAAGTGTATGCATATGGACAGAGTGACACCTTTTTGTAAAGGATCCCGCAGATACGAGATGCAATTTGGCACCAAAATCTGCGCAGGAGAAGATTTTGACTGTTGTTTGCAAGCTTGTCAACTGAAATTTTTTTTCAAGTCAATCACTTTTTTTGCTAAGAAACAAAATGTGAATATGCCATATGCGCCATCTGCATAAATTCATTAATCACTGGGTTGCATTGGAATAATTGTAAAACTATTTGAGTAGTAGCTGCTCTATAAAATGCCTAAGGTTGAGAAGGTTTGAGGGATATGGATTGCTTTGTTGTTTTTCAATATTTTAAATGCATCTTGCTAATGTAATCAATAATAATAATAATAGATATAGATATAGATAAAGATAGATGGATGGATAGATAGATTATATCCGGCAGCTACAACGATGAAACATAAGGAACATAGAGTCCATAGAATCCTCTTGCCTTTATCAGCTGTAGGGATGCTTTGTACAGCGGTATGATATGTGGGACAAATGAGTTCGAGAGTCTGTCCATGGAGCAGGACAGAGACAGAGCCTGTTCCCAAAGGTGCTCTCCTGTATCTGGGGTTGGTGCTGGGGAATTAGCATCTTGTCCCAAAATGTAATTATGACATATGGATATGCCAGAATGTACTACAAGGGTGCAGTAAAAGAACAAGTCATTTGTTTCCATCAGTTCTTTATCGTGAAATTTAAAAGATTTCAGCACACAGCTAAGTTCTAATTACAAAAAATATTGTAAGCAGAAATTTCAGCAATAGCACCATTTCATTTTGCTTAATTATGTCAATAATGCCTAGAATAACAGATCTGTAATGCTCATTGCTCAGTGCAGGGAAACAATTGTGAGTGCTTTCTACTGTTTTGTTCAGTGCTTTTATCACGCTGTGCATTTGGACAGACATTCAAAAGGACAAGCAGCAGGCGTAGCAACTTCAAAGACCATAAAAAGCTCATTAATATTGTTCCATGCGCCCCGCATGCTCAGCTACAAGCACTTAACAGCAAAACAGGTGAGAGCCATGGTGTAACACAAGAACATAAGGGTTACAGCTGGACCCGACAAAAAGAACCAAAGTCGGCTGTCAGAGAATGTACTGGGCTGGCTTCAACACATTTTACAACATCCCACATAGAAAAAGAGCCTGCATGGAGCCTGTCAGACTGGAGCCGTGAAGATAATGAAAAGTTAGGTGTCCAGTGTAGTTTTATTTAAAAGTGTGTGAGCGATCGGAGAGCAGCCAGGTCTATATATGAGAGGCACTTGAGAGATTTGGAGTCCTGGTGTATAACGGCAGAATAAACTTGGAGAATATAAGATCTGTGGCCAAGTGTGCTCAGCTGCAGAAAGTACTCTGCTTTTACAAACTGGAATATCTACAGAAGGCAGCTGAATAAAGAGAGGGATGTTAGCTGTAATGAGAGTAAATGACACTCAAGTGAATGGAGATTTAGTAGATGCATTACTGCTTTTGTGTCTAAGCTAAACTGCACAGGCCTTAGATGTTCTCACAGTAAATGAGAAAATAAGAGGGGTTTAATTTTCTGTAAGTTGGCATCTCACTTAATGTCAGAGTGAGAAATTAATGAAAAGTGTCGACTCAATCTGACACTTCGAAATTAAGAAGCGACATTCCAAATGACAAAATTAAAAAGGGGAAAATGAAGTTGAGGATAAATAATTGACTGGGGAAATTTGGACAGAAAGAAGTGGAGAAGAGTGAGCTGAAGCTGCAGGCGCTGCCATCTGTGGGTGGACCTGCCACACACCTGTGTGGGACTGCGGGGAGATAAGACCCGCTGAGCACTGGCCCCAGGCCACCTGCGCCGCAGCCTGGTGCACAGCCCAGCCAATTAAACTATTAGACAAACACAGGCCGCTGGGAGCAAATTAGCCCGCTGCCCAAACATCACAACTCCAAAAGCACTGCTAAGCACTCACTCTGCATGACTACACACTGACAGGGAGACTTTTGTTAAGATGAGGAGGATTATTTAAAGATCCACTCAAAGGCTTAAAACGTTTTTTCAAATGTAACTGTCTAGAACCTATGAGATTAGACCGTTATCTGCAGTGTTTTCATTTTCAGCACACACCTTGCAAACATTAATTAATAGATTTACTGATTCCTGAAAAATGAAAGCAGCATTACATTTTGAAATGTCAACAGTTGAACCCCAGAGGACTCGTGAGCCGTGAGATGAGACAAAGCAGCCCTGCCTCAACTTCCTGATTATTTCCCTGTGTAAGATAACATACAAAAGGTTGCATTAACATAGCACAGTCAGAACACCGGCAAACCGAGTGTGGTTTTCCTGTGTGATGTGATCCATGACAATTAAGTGCATTCATATTAATTAGAAGTAACCTTCTCCATGCCACAGGAACATAATCAGGCCTTTTCCCTGGAGAGGGGTGATAGAGGCACACAGATGAGCAGAGCTTGGTGTTAGCTAACACTCCTACACTCTCCAGAGTGCCCACCCATGGGTGCCCTCTCTCAGGATGAATAAAGCCATCCGTGGAGTTGACTACCTAATAAAACGCTGGTGCTGTACCAGCTGGCCAGAGATTCAGCCATTTGCAAACACCCACAGGGCAGCACTGGCCTCACTTACATCCCACAGCAACTCGTGACCTTTCTGAGTGGAGGGGCTGACTTGACTTCCCGTAGCTCCGAATCATTTTACATCTCTCCAATCACTAGTAGAATAATTATTGGAGAGCAAGAATGTGTATTTGTTGGATAAAGCTCAGATAATTTGAGCAATACAGAATAAAATGATTTACTCCAAATTTGCTTTGACACTTCTGATGATTGTTTTGATCTTAAGGATGTTATATATATGTATATATGTATAATCGACTATATGCTTAAATTATAGATGAGAAAAACTATAAAAGAGAAAAACTATAATTTTTTCTGTAATTTGCCTGGGCCCAAAAATGTAATAAATGTCATATGTTATCATGTTGGCAGGTAACTGCTCAGTATCCAGCATCAAAGTAAGGGTTCAGCTTGCTAAAAATAGAATGGTGACCATTTTATATGCACCATCCATTGATTCACATTAGCACACATCTCTTCAACTGGGCTGGTAAATAATTGATAGGACCCACTGTCAATGAGGACTCCTTTGCACTGGTGTCACCAAAATGTCACAGAAATGTGCCATTTACACAACAGTTTCAGTATATCTCTAACAATTAATA
This sequence comes from Scartelaos histophorus, assembly GCA_000787155.1. Lineage (NCBI taxonomy): Eukaryota > Metazoa > Chordata > Actinopteri > Gobiiformes > Gobiidae > Scartelaos > Scartelaos histophorus. The sequence continues at coordinate 36,716 of KN516508.1, forward strand.
TTCAAGTGAATATTACACTTGTATTTAGTTCAAATTAATTATAGTAATTGTCTTTATAACTAGAGCAGCACTCTTTTTATAGTGTTGGGAAAATGTCAAGACACTAACAGTGTGGGGAAAAATCTTATATTACTAACCTGACAGGATTGCTAGTGAGAGACACTCTAAGGGACTCCAGGCAATTAAGCAGCTTTTCCTCGGTGATGCCAGAACGCAGCTCGTGGACATATTCTTGGGATGAAAGAGTACACTCGTGCTTGCTGTTCCTCAGTCCACCCTGCAAACAGAAAGACAACAGGGGGGTTATTAGGGAGAAGGCACGCTGCGACCCCAACATGTCAAAGGCACTTGATAAATGAGCAAAAGTGTGAGGAGACAAAGGACCCTAAGAAGATGAAAAACTACAATGATGGTTTAGAAAAGGAGTCTAAGGAGGGATTACCGGATAGAATTGTGCAAAAATACTCCACACAAACTCCAAATTACTTAAACATTTTTTCCAGTTTGACTTGCCCCAGTATAGATATATTGTATAAGCATCTCTTCAGGTCAATATACTGTATGTCAGCTGTGTACTGTCTGCATCTAATCATAAAGCGTTTGATTGTCTGAGAATCAGAAAGTTTGAGCTTAGCGCTTAGTTGTTGTTAGCATTACAGTGATAACTCTGGCTTCTGAAAGTTGTGAATAATTAGGATGCACGATCATAAGGTGACTCCACAGTGTAAATTACAACAACCACCAAAACAATAAGAAACTTGCCTTACTTCACATACTTCACATTCCCATTTCACCCAAAAACATAGAAACATAAATTGAATATCAAATTTAATAACATAATGATGTTTTGTACCTCTAATTAGAAGCATTTTTTTACATGTGTAGAAGAATATTTTGCCCAGCTAACAAGTGATGTTTAAAAAGAAATGTATTTTGACATTTATGGAGTTACACATATATTTGAATTAATGTTCTGATTCTGAGGCCTTTACTACTTCCCAATCAGCCATAACTGTGATATACAGTCCTGACAAAGCGCCAAACACAGACTGTATGTGGTATCTGAGGCAGCTCATAATCACTGTAAATGGATTCTTGTGCATAATCTCCGGTGTGGGCTCTCGGGATATGCCTACACAATCAGTTTACCTATTTGAAGCAATACGCACGCTCATATCAACACTCGTGTGACACAAACACAAGTTACCACAGGATTATATTCAGCCCAGGCTTGATTTCAAACTACCCGAGTGACTGAATCTATTACTGTCAAACACGGCGTCCATGTGGTCCACAAATCAACATAAATCTTCTGGAGCACAAATCAAACCAATTTGCATAATACAATTGTACTGTTTTATTTCCTGCCCTGGTTGGCGCTTCAAAACTACACTTGAGCTAAATTAGTCATTTCTGTCATCAAAATGAGCAGTATTTCAGGTGGGGTTTGAGTCTTGGTGCCATATGTAAAAAAACAGGGGCAGTGCGGCACAGCAAATGCAACATGAAATATGCCCAGAAGAGATTGCTAGTCAAAACTCATCTGTGTTGGTCCCCTAGGCTGCCGCTTCCCCACAAAGTGCACTGTGCTAATAGGCAGTTTGGGAGGTAATAAGCTAGCTCATTTGTCTGGAGGAAAGAGAGGGCCCGGTGATCATCTGCAATGCACAGTCTACATGAAACAATCAGGTTCTATACTTAAGAAAGTGAAAAGGAACGAGGCAGCTTTCATACTGAACACTCATTTTTCCCTGTAAGAATGAGCATCAAAAAGGCAACGGATGGATGTTTGTCAATTCACGGAATACATTTTTGTATTTTGTGTTTTTCTACCCAACTTGTGGATCAGTTCAAGTTGGGGTGGACAAAAGTAATGTTTAATAGTAGTTTCAAGTTTCAATGCATTTTAATACAAAATGAACCATAGTATTACTTGATATTCACAGAAACCAAAAGTATTAGTACCATCGCTAGTTTACTCTTGGGTTGATTAAGTCACAAATTAAAAGTGTTCGATTTGAGACGATTGCATGTTTTAAAGACATTTCTTGACTAAAAGGGCAGTTTGTTTTGGGTTTTTTTCTTAGTTTTTTTTATTTTGTTTTTGGTCTTTTACTCCTGGTTCAATATTGGACACAAGCCCCTTTATGTAATGTAATAAAACTTTTAAGGGAAGATCTGAAATGTTGCTGGTATTTTATGTAATGTATGAGAATGTATTACAAACACTGCACAACAAACAAAATGACTGTATTGATGGAAAGCACATCACAGCAGTAAAATAGACCTTGCTTGAACATTTTCTGATATTTTTTTCCCTCTATGTGCTAATCTATACAACACTGCAGTCATTTATCTTTCTCGTCTGCTGCTGGTGGATGTGGAGGAGTGACTGGCTGCAGTTTTATTTGACTGGAGGCGCCTATTAGACCAGAGGGAGAAAAATCTGAATATCTTTTCCAACATTTTCTGTGCATGCTTTGAACAATACATTTGCAGAAACAATAGCAAGATAGATGTGAGGGAAAAAAGAGCGAATCAACTATTGCGAGAAAGTCTTAACAAGTTAAATCCAAGGCACCAAATTGCAGCGTGTGAGCCTTTGTACTACAAGATACATTTTTCTACCTGTACTATTTCTTACAAACCTTTTCAGCTGTTGCTTAAGAAGCTCTGTTCCTATTGTGGTTATTTGAAATAGAAATAGACATGGTTGCACAATGACTCTGCAGAGCGCCATTTTTCTCTTTTTCACATGCTCAAATTACTGAACTAAGAGTTGCTATTGATGACAAAAGCTTAATATAATCAGGTGATATAGAGCATCTTCTATTGTTAAACTGTGTATTCATCAAAGGATCTGTATTTTGCTATCAACACTACTGCTGGATACCGTAGTAATAATATTGAATGATATATAACTTGAAATATATATAAATGTCTGTTTTGAATCAATTTAAGCACCAGGAATGCATCGATCCGATATTGTTATTGAATATGTGCCCCGATACTGAAAAATTAGCTAGATTGGATATCGGCTTCCAAATATCGGTTCAGCCAATATCCTGGCAGACACATTAATGGATGTAGTAAGATTATTTGCTAGATATAGTTGCCCCAGAAAGTCTCATGATGTTTAATTTTTTATTTATACAAAATAGTTCTGTAGCTGAATAGCTCCATTACACATTTGCATTAGTTTTGTCTTATCCATTGGCATCAAAGCAGGAATAGCCGATTCCATTTAAAACACAACCGATTAAGCCAATGAAAAAGACTTCTTCCCAGGGTCGAACGGAAAAAAGAAAAAGAGAGCCACTTTTTATTTATTTCCTCTGCGCACAGTAGTTCCCAGCAGGCAGCCCACTTTGCCCAGAAACGCCGGAGCTCTAGTTTCACCGCAAGCACTGACCTCCAAGAAACCAGAGCCACTGACCATAAACTGCTTTTTCATGACCCTCGCCCAAATGAATGGAATCCTTTTGGAGATAATATCATCATTACACCACTACACGGAGAAACAAAGAGGCAACGAGGGACTTTTTTTTGCTCCCTCTAGGCTCCAAAAACTGGCCCCAAATGAAGGCAATGAGCAAAACAAGACCCTTGGGGAACAGAATTCAAGGTGGGTCAAGGGATGTTTTTGCAGTATGGGATGAGCCAGTAAGTGGTATATAGGGAAAAAAGGGTAGGGCGAAAAAGATTGGGGGAGACAGTGCAACCTCCAACCGTATAGAGGACAGAGACAGCCTTTTGACCAGGGCCGCCAGCCTCATCTCCTGCGCGTTTATTGAATCTCCTATTTGTCGATAACAGTATTTCCTGCCAAAGAAAATAGTGCTGGGAGCAATTACTTCAGCGAGCCTGTCAATTTTGCTGGGAGGGGTGGGGTTAAGGGAGGGAGAGAGGCTGATTCGCACTTTTTTTTTTTTTTACTCCATCACCTC
>KN516514.1:0-11305 GCA_000787155.1 Scartelaos histophorus
CCTATTATACTCAAAATTGACTCTTGCGAACTTAAAGTCATGGTAGAATGTTGTAATCTCCAGAAACATATACAGAGTTGTGTTTTGTTCTATTTTCACATGTTTCAGTAACATTTTGTTGAGTCCATCTAAGCTCCGAAGTAATAATTTTCAAGTGAATATCTACGTTTTACCTTTTGTTCAGTGGGCTATTCCAAGGCTGAAAACGCAATAATGATTTACAGAGATTAAAACACAATAGAGTGTTTCCCGTTATTACCATATGACATCATACTGGGTGTTTTCTGTCTGAGAGAAGAAGACTATTCAGGGGTTTGTGTCTTAAACATGTGTGAATAAAACTAAACACAACTCTGGGTATGTTTTTGATGAGGAAACGTGATAACATAGGCCTATATCAGAAAACTATGAAATATGAAGCATCAAATTAATAGAATTACTGGTTTCTTAGGGGATTATGTTACCTGTCTCCTCTCTCCCTGCACTTGTATGTTAGGTCATAGTTGTAGTATCCAGGAACCAGGAAGAAAGTGAGAGAAAGGAAAGCAGTAAAGGTTGATGACAAAGACCAGAAGTTGTAACTGGAATTAACACAATAAAAAAGAAGAAAGAAAGTATAGGGTGTAAAGGTGTTAAACGTCCTATAATATAAATTCTCGGGAGCTTTAAGTGATGTTAGAATGTTGTTACTTCATCAAAAACAGCTGGAGTTGTGGTTTATTTCATTCACACATGTATGAGCGACCCTTTATTGTTAGTATATCTATATCTCCAAAACTCAAAATGCTCTGTCCCACCTTTTCATGAACAAGTATATTTCAAGTTTAGCTTTTACCTTTTTTAGTAATGATTGGCAATTCCAGGGCTGAATTTATCCAAATGATTCTATTGAGAGTATATGGAGTTTTGCACAACTCCAAGTAGGTTTTTGATGAGGTAACAGTAAAAAAATGTAATATATTTAAGAACATACAAACACTGCTTCACTTTCCAATATTACCTCTCTGTCCTCTTTACTGGTGGACTGAATAGAAATGGCCGGTGAGTCTGTTTTTCCGTTTGTTTGTGGGAGGACGCCGCTCGCGCTTTTGTTTCTACTGTGACCGATGTGTTTATTCGCTCCTCTGGTACCGGACGACTGCAGCTGCGGGTGGAGCTGACGATTGGGTGAAGCCGGGGTCGAAGTCAGCACCAGAGCCTTCAGAGCTGTGACTTCTGCCTGGAGCACATCAATCTAAGAGAGACACACACACATCAAAAGACCTTACCACTAAAAAAAAAGGAATAATTCAGACGTGGACCGTAAATGTCAGCGTACCTTCCCCTGTGCCTCCTTTAACTGCTTCTCTGCAGCTGCTTGTTTCACATTGGCATCCCGGACCATTTTATGCGCTTCCTGATGGACAGAATGTACCAAATTAGCAACGAGACTAATGATAAAATGATAAAATATGCACGATTACATACGAAATGAAGTGTTATTAAAAGTGGGAGACTATAACATGTAATATATCGTCACCTTCCTAAAATAATCGCCTAAGTCACTAAGTCAAAAAATGCCATAATTTCAATTTTGGGGGGAGTTTTTTGTCTTTCCTGAAAAACCTGAAAAAATGACTTATGCAATTATTTTGGGAAGGTGTCGATATCTGATATGTAAAATTAGAATATTGATCATCATATATAATTAAAATGACTAAAAATGGTAAATGATAAAAAAAGAAGCAATGTATTATTCCAAACAAAGGTATTAGTTGTTATTTCTGCACTTCTGTGGTTCATTATATTGTCCATTTACATTATGTGTGATAAGCAAAGTACATTTTAGCACATATCTGATGCCAATCTGAGTTGATATAATAATTTACAGGAGGGTTGTAACGCAAATAGTAAATGTAAACTCATTGTGCAATATGTTATAATGAACAAAACTAAAAAGAAATGAAATGTTTTATAAATGATGATTGAGAAGTGTTTTGTATCTCAGTATCTGCATGACTCTGTGTAACTCTTGTGACTGAAGAGGCTGCATCTTCTGTCAGGCTAAACAGTTTTCTGCGCAGTATTTCAGAAGTAGAAGTTTTGCCTCAAACAGACTGGCCGTCAGCTCCTCCAGCTCCTGCTCCAGCTGATCCCTGACCTGAGACAAACGCTCACACTCCTCATCTTTGAGTTTCAGTTCCTGAGACAAAAAGCACAAAAAGCACATTCAGCGAAGGAAGTCCATTTTGCATTGTCAACCTTTTTGACTGCGTAACAAGTTATTGTGAGCGTAAAGTAGGTTGCAACACCCTCTTCGCCGCGTCCAGCTGGTCCCTGAGGATCTCTGAGCCCTTTTCACGGATTTCTTTCTCTCTGATGTCCAACGAGGCGCTTCGGAGACGAGACAGATCCGAGTCCCCATGGCCCCTGCCTCTTCTCTCCAGGTGGTGCTCAGATGGGGAATCCAGATTGACCAGTCTGCACCACACAAAATGCTTGGATGAATACAAAATCAGCATTATTGAATAAAAACTGAATACTGAATATCATTAACACATGGGATGGACCAGCTCAATAGGTTTAATGGATAGAGACAGACTTGATGTAGAGTAGTATCAGTAACAGGATTTTCATATCATTTTGGCCTATATATTGTTATTAAGACATAATTTTTACCTGTTTATGAAAATCCAATTTATGAAAAATGGCCAGCAAACATTAACTCAGGTGGATTTAATTAAGTCTGCAACTCTTTGTATACGGCCTATGCAGCGTTTTATTTTATGACACAATTGTCTTCTCTTAAAGGAAGTGGCCCCGTGTGGACTCCAGACTGGACTGGCTGCTCAAGAAATAACTAGTAATTATGTTTCCTTACCTTAGAGGCGAATGTGTTACAGTTTAGGCCCAAAAGATAACGTGAATAGTTGTTTATTACGCACAGCCTACGGTAATGGTGCGCCGCTCTCAACTTTACGCGTGAATTTCCCCCCAAGTGACGCGCCCTTACCCTCGGTCAGTGTCCAGCAGCCGCGGCGTCCAGCTCGGTTCGACTCTTATCAGTCTCCTCCACCGTTTTGTTTTGCAGTTGTTTATGTGTTGTTATCCAATCTGAGGCTATGTGACACTTCTCTTCAAATCACGACCAGCGAAGGAATTTGGACGCGGGCGTAAACGAGTCACAACAGCAGAAACCGTCAAAACAATAAACAGAGATTTGAAACCGCGAAAGTTACAGTAACAAGACAAGTTTTATCATGGTATCCTTTGTATTATGAGCAAAACTCGTATATTCCCAGAACAGAAAGTTTCTCCCGGAGCCCTGCCTCTTTCTCTCTATCACATGACCCACATCCACTCCCAGCGCCACCAACAAAAATGCCGTCCGGGGCCAGGGCGCATACCGCTCCTATAGCGCACAGTTTATTTAATGAGGTGAGGGCATGTATTATAACTCCCTTTTTTCCCCCCTTTTACAAATAGGTGACTTGGCAGCGACGAGATAAAATGACACAGCCTCCGTGCGTAATTCTAGGTTACATGACTTAGACAAAAAAAAGTAAATTAACCCATATGCTGATTTTTTCTGACTCAGACTAAACAAGAATCAAAATGTCAAAAGAAACATGTCAATTTCAGTCTAATCCTACTGAATAAAATGTGAAAATAGCAAAATAATAATCATAATAATAACACCAAACGATCAAAATGTGTCTTATAGGTAAATTCAGATTTGTTTCACCCCAGAGAAACTCATCATCACCTCACAAAATATTTAGCTAATTAACCTATCACTGAAAGACAAAGACATTTAACTATGGCTCTATTCCACACTAATATGCTATTTCCAAATGATAAAAGAGTCCTCAAAAACTCACAGTGACAAAGTATTTCCAAAAATAAAATTACACAGTGAACAAAACAGCAACTCTACAGATGTAAAAAGAGATTTTCTGGTTTTGGTTTTGTTTAAAAATTAAAGCATACTCACTCTTGTTTCATTCATCACTTTTGCTGGTTTAATTTTGATCTAATATTAGTGTGACAGTGTCCTCCAGTTCACCCACTGTATATTTTCCATTTCCCACTCTTGGCACTTACTCTCCAACAGCGCAGACTTCCTCCTGCCTCCCGCTGCTTGACGTATGTTTTGTGGATCCATGTGTCCCGAAGAAGACTGCAGAGGAATAAACAGCAATTCCTGATCTTCCAGCTCTCAAGACTTCATAACTGGGACTGGAAACTGGAGACGGAGGTGACGAGGAAATCTGGACACTGTGAATCCCCTCAAACGCATCCATGTCTCTGCCACTGTGGAGAATCCAAATGAACAAAAATACACTTTATTGTTTTCAGATCAGACCATGGAGCTGATTAGAGGTCAGTAAGCAAAGCAGTGACCTCCAATAAACAAACTTTGATACACAATATCTCTTTTGATACGCCTGAACTGAAGGACAAAGAACTATTTCCACTTATTATTTAAAGGAAAACACCAAGCACACAACACTGGAGTATAAATATGGGTCTAACACACATGTTACAGTGCGCCAAGCATCACTCCCAGATAACCACTTGTGTACTCACAGTCATAGAAGCTGTTAACATCACAGAGCCATAAAACTACTGGAGTCGTAAGAATGAGTTTTGCAGGTTGCGCAGCGTCCGCACTTCGGCCTCTGTCTCCTGGTTAAACAGGAAGGGTTAATCACTAACACCTTTTGGCACTTTACTGTAGTCGTGCGCATATTTGCCACCAGGGGGAGCCAACCACAGTTTCATGTTTGCATGCCATGACTTAATATTCTGTTTATAAAGATTTAAAGTGTAGAAAAGCAACGCAAAATCAGTCAACCTACACATTTTTGGTTTTGGTGAATCAAAACGCACTGTGTCCATAACGTGTCTATTCATGTCAGCGCAGTCCTCACATCAGATTAGCAGGGCCCAGCTCTTACAATGCAGCTTTGTCGCAGGAACAGATTACTACATCAAGTGACCGGAGGTGTAGAAGTCCTGTTGCTCAGCTTTTTACCCCAGATTTTCTTTGTACATTTTCTTCAGACCACTTCCCCGCGCCTCACCACTCTAATGTGAGTACACTGACAGGACATGCTCTCTTTATCTCTTTCTGTGCAGCTTTACTTTTTATTCTCTGAAGATTTTGATATTTTTTTAGCTATATTTTTTACATTTTAATAAGTTCATATAACAAGTTACTTAATTTAAGGTTTATTATGTATTTATTGGTTTAAATCTGTCTAATTACACATTTATTGGACATGCTTTTTAACTTGAATTCTGTTTTTAGGGATGGAGATGTGGATTAGAAGTTACTAAAACTATTTCAAATTTGAACTGAACCTAAATTACATTACAATTACAATTATATTACAATTGTGGAGCATAATGCTGTTAAGTTGCTATAATTCACTTTATATTACATTATACATACATTATTATACATGTTCTTTTTTTCTGGTCAGGACACAGCTGGGACAGACCAAGCAGAAATGACAGTGACTTACTCCCGCAGAGTGGCTGACGCAGGCCTGGGCACGTTCTTCCACCTGCTGCTGCGCTGGAAGGGCAGCATCTACAAACTCCTGTACAGGGAGCTCATCATCTTCACCATCCTCTACTACTTCTTCAGTGTGGTTTACAGGTACTGCCCTAAAAGGCAAAACACACACAATTTTACAAATAAAACACTACCATTTTTTTTTTCCTTCAGAAATTTACTCAATAAAGATCAGAAGAGGCAGTTTGAAAAGCTGTCGATATACTGTGACCGTTATGCAGAACTCATCCCTGTATCTTTTGTACTGGGTGAGTGGATGTGCTTTATATTCAGTGCAATCAAATCTGCACTGTTGTACAGCCCAGACAATGTTTGCAGTACATCATTATAGTACTGAAGATAATAATAGGCCATACAAAGTGAGACTCACTGTACATGTACACTCAGGTTTTTATGTGACCCTGGTGGTGTCCCGCTGGTGGGGTCAGTATGAGAACATCCCGTGGCCGGACAGACTGGCAGCGTTAGTGGGGGCCCATGTGCGTGGCGTAGATGAGATGTCCAAACTGACCCGTCGTACTCTGATGAGATATGCCAACCTGTCCGGTGTGCTGACCTACCGCTCCGTCAGCACTGCTGTGTACAAGAGATTTCCCACCATGGAGCACCTCGTTCAGGCAGGTAGGAGCCCCATGTCTGTGTTACTGTATATAAATGTGTGTAATGTCTTCAGTCACATTTTAACCACTGTGTTTCAGGTTTGATGACCTCAGAGGAGCTGAGGCATTTGGACGACCTTCCATCGCCTCATAATAAGTTCTGGGTTCCCTGTATGTGGTTTGTTAATCTGGCTCTAAGAGCACGAACTGAAGGACGAATAAACAATGACGTGGCACTCACAGCCATTCTCACAGTACGTTCATACTTCACTATTTTACTCTGAGAAAACACTAGAAAATGGCATGAGCTGAAATGTTCCCGTTTTCAGGAGTTGAATAGTTTGCGAGGAAAGTGCATGAAGCTGTATGGTTACGACTGGATCAGCCTGCCTCTTGTCTATACACAGGTCTCACATGCTGTGACTTAATCTTATTCTAAATGTTCAATAGAACTACTTAGTGTTAAATGGTAAACAAATGTGGAAATAATCAAAGCTTGCACCTTGTGCCAAAATAACCCAATTTAATGAAATAACTCCATATAAAAATAAAGAATAAAATCAATCAATTATAATGATTTAAATTGAATCAAGACATTTGCTGATAAATATGATAAAGTTGTGTTTATTTGTAGGTTGCAACAGTTGCAGTCTACAGTTTCTTTCTGGCGTGTCTCATTGGTCGTCAGTTTTTGGATCCAGCTCAAGGTTATCCTGGACACGATATTGACTTTTATCTGCCCATCTTCACTCTGCTGCAGTTTTTCTTCTATGTTGGTTGGCTCAAGGTGCAAACCAATAGTGTTGCTAATAGGTACTTGACTGGTTGAAAATGTAAATCTAATTGCATATTTTATCACAGGTGGCTGAGCAGCTCATAAACCCTTTTGGCGAGGATGATGACGACTTTGAAACCAACTGGGTGGTAGATCGAAATTTGCAGGTCAGTCTCTCAGACCATTGAACTTTAGTTTCATGTTGTTTGACATGTAGTTCATGTGTATGTCTCCAGGTGTCCTTGTTGTCCGTAGATGAGATGTATGATAGTCTCCCACTGGTTGAGAAAGACATGTATTGGAATGAGACAGAACCACAGCCTCCGTACACAGCTGCCAGTGCAGAACACCGAAAACCCTCTTTCATGGGCTCAGCTTTGGATATTAGGTGAATGGGATATTTATTTTCAAGATCCCTGTTGGTTCCCCATGAACTGACTCTTTTTTCCTCTCTCAGTGTTCCAAAGGAGGAGATGGAGTTTCAGTCCAACCTGGAGCAGATAAAGGAAAATGAAGAGGCTAATTACTCCACCCCACTGTTGGGAGGGTTGGGTCGGCTGCTCCGAGTCCAGTCTCCCAATTTCCCTCGCTCTTCTCGAGTGTCTCTTCTGCGCAGACGTCCTGGAGCTCCTTTAAGCCGCTTCCCCCTGTATCTGCACCCAGAGGCCCCTTCTATCCCAGGCCAAGGTCGCCACCTCCTCAACCCAGAGTCTGAGTTTGCCCTTTCTGCTTTGCCCCCATTTGACAGAGCTGGTTTTTACAGCTGTCCTCAGACACCTATCCACTGTGTGCCCCCCGCTGTTCCCCGCCCTAGACCTGCCAGAAGGGCTCAGAATGAATGGGATCGTAGTTGTAGCTCTCTTGCACCTCCTTTACTGGGCTCACAGCAAGTACCTCCAGACACACCAAACCATGCGTTACAACCTCCATCTTCTGCTTTTCCCTGGCTCGGAGCGGAAAGTGAAGTGCCAAGTGGTCCGGCCTTCTCCTTCCCTGATCCTGCCCCAGAACTTAGCCCTATCTCCAAAATCAGACATGGCTTATTGTCTCGCAGACCACCGGCGAGACTCACCTTAGACACAGCCACACCTGTGGATATCCAGACAGCCCCGTCCAGCGCCCGCACCACTGGTAGTGAAAGGGTGTTTTCATTCACCCCTCCTTCACGCAGCACAAATCCAAGTAATCCAAGCAGTAGCACCACCAGCATCAATACAGCCATCACCAACAGCGCGGGCACAACAGGGAGTCTCTGTAATGGCACAAATCACAGTAGTTTTAATAACAGCTTTAACGGCAACATGAGGGCAAGCAATGGGGGTGCCAATGGGGGCTTAAGCAATATTGTGAACACAGTGTCCAGTGCACAGCAAGAAGCCAACCAACAAAACTCACCAAATGATTCAGGGATCTCATTGGCTGAGGGGGACTTGTTGGGGGTTTTAGTGGAGAATGAGTTGAACAAGGCCGGGGCAAAGGAACAGGAATGAATGGCAGAGGCAGACAGTTCTTGTTTCAGATGAAGCTTTCAAAATATCACAAACTTTCTGAGACGGCTAAAACACAAGGCAGACACGAGAAGTGTTAAACTAGAGTTAATCACTTCCTGACTAACTTGTCAAAAAGCACCTTACAAGGATAAACCAGAGACATGAGAACCATTCTCCACAAAGTGAGCAGTGGCAAAAGGAAAATGTACATTTGATACAAATATTTGCAAAATTGATGTAAATGTCGAATAACAGAGCACTATGTATTTTTGTTTAATATAAACATAATAGTGTACAGATTAAAACTTCTCTTGTTGACAGTTTCTTGGTCTTTCTCTGTGCAGTAGATTGCAAATACACTAAAAGCTCTCTAGTTAATCAAAAAAAGTAAAAAAAAAAAAGTGTCTAGCCAGGACTAATCTAAACTGTACATTACCATTACAGAGCAAATCATCTCTTTTTAAGTCTAAATTTTCAGTTTTGAGGATGACCATTATCAAGGCAGTTGTTTTAGACAAAAGAACTAGTTAAAGTTAGAGCTGCATGACTTGCTGTACTTAGAGAACATAATGAAACAGTACTAGTATATACCGAAGACAGGTCAAATAAATCTGAGTAACTAGTTTAGCCTTCAGATTTGATCAAACAATCCTTCTAATTTCAAGCTTTATGTCCAATACAACCTAAGTTACACATGACAAAGTAAATGGAGCAAATAAAATCAAATGAAAATGTTAATTTATTCAACTTGCTTTTCTGTTTGTCAAAATTTTGTGTATTTTTCCAAGAAACTACAATCACAGTCAAAAATCACTCGTAGTTTCAGTGTCATTTTAGCAACGCACTCTCCCATACCTCGTCACATCAGCTGATGTGACTCAAGAAAGATTCTCTGACAGTTTACAAAAAAGCAGCCAACCCTTCTCCATAAGTCCATGATATCATACATACATAGGTTACAATATTTCAAACTGTCATTACAACTACAAATAACAAACAAGACTTTATTGGACATAAAAATCAATTTTATACAGCAGTAGAACAACACCATACAGACACTATTTGCCCCCAATCGGAGGCGAGTGCCACACTGCAGAACTGGTGCGTTTCATGTAGCGAGGCTTGTTCTTGTAAAAGATGTTTTCAAGATTTGGTGGTTCAATTTTTCCAAAGAAGGCGTCCAAATTTGGAGGGTTGAAATATTGTTTCTTGATAAAAATCTGAAGGTTATGTCCTTTAAAGAAAAAAAAAGTTAGAAACAAACATATCCAAGAAAACATTTACCTTAAAATTATACAAATTGTAAGAAAAAATAAACAGTACTACCTTCAGCCCAGGATGGAATAGGTTTTCTTGGTGCAGATTCATCATCTGTGGAATCATCACTGTTTTGGTCCATGCCATAATCCTCTGGGTTTTTGGATGGAATCTTGTTCCCACCCTTTGGAGTGATAGAATATGACTGAGGAGATTTCTGATGTGAGGAACAAAACATAAAAGGACTTTAGACACAGAAAAGCTCATAAAAAGGGGCATTACATCACATTACAAACCTCAATATCCACAGTCACATTGAGCCCATCTCCTCCTGCCCCTTTGCCAACAGGTGTGCCCATTACAGAACGCTAAGGTGGAAAACCCCCCAAACAAAACAGTTTTATATTAACAGAAACAACCCAAATTGAAATATACAGTGCTAAGCTTTAATAGGAACACATCAGAATTAGCATTAATTAAACTTCTGTGTAAGTGTAAGAGTAAGTGCCCCCATGTAGCCTATTCATGGTCTTATTTCAGCTTTGAGATTTGATAAGTGTTCTTTTACTTCTTTTGAGGAAGTATAATTTATGTGTCATCACCAAGTGTTAGATAGTGATAGAGCTTTACAGCAGTTACAGACTTTTAAACCCCAGAAATGCTTCCTCGTGACACCAGACTTTCCCAAAATGTCACTTACATCAATATCTAAAGTTTGATTGAGTGCTCCTTCTCCTTTACCTACAGGTGTCCTCAATACAGACCACTGACAAGAAAAGCAGTTTCACACCATGTCACTTTCAGGAGTTACATAACATAGGGGCCATACAATTAGACCTCAAAATGTCATCTGAGCTTGGAACTAGCACACAAAAAGGCTCCAGAGAAGAGAATACAGTAGTTACAGCTAAATGCTTGGCTAACAAAGACATATCTAGATATGTAAATGTTCATTGATGCAGTGAATAAACAAATCGCAGGGTAAGTTTGAAAAACAGATGGATCATCTCTAGTCCTGCTACTGCACTGACTGAATAGTTTCAAACTGGGATTTAAAAAAGCTCAAAACAGAATCAGAAGAAAAAACTAACTGGTTTTGGGTAATTAGGTAAATCATGTATGTAGTCGTGATATCAAAACAACATCTAACTGACCCCAAGTATAAACATCTATAAAGTTTGATGCATTGCCAGGGTATGAAAAAGAAATGAAGCCAAGTCCAGTGTGTTGTCAAATCAAAATACCATGTCCTACCTCAATGTCCACTGTGACATTAAGAGCAGCTGCAGCCTGGACACAGCAATGAGACAGTTTTGGAGTCAGAGTCAGAAAAAACATCACAGTGTTCATATAGAATATACTTTTCACAAACCTTCTTTTCAGCAGCTTGTTTTTCTTTAGCAGCTTTCTCTTCAGCTGCTAGCCGCAGCTGCTGTTCCTGTTATAGGAAAAATATGTTAAAAAATGTGTACAACTCCAATTAAATCTTCAAGTGAATTATCTGCATGTTGTTTTACCAGTTTCCTTTTTTCCTCAAGAGCCTTCCTCTTCTCCTCTAGCTCTCTCCTCTCCTTCTCCCTTGCAGCTCGCTCCACCTCACGTTGCAGTGCAAGAGCCTTCT
>KN516514.1:11338-23496 GCA_000787155.1 Scartelaos histophorus
AATTATCATTGTACTAAAGATGATCTGAGACAGATCCACATACAAGTGTACTTCAAATAGTTCTGACCACCCACCTCTCAAGAGCAGCGAGTCTCTCTCGCTCCCTCTCCAGCTCTCTCTCTCGCTCCTGCTCTCGTTTTAGCTCCAGAGCTCGTCGGGCTTCGGCCAGTTTCTGAGCCTTCTCCTCCTCCTCAGCCTTCTTTTTGGCCAGCAATTCTTGTTGTCGCTTCTCTTCTTCCTACAGACAAAATCAGAGCATAGAATGTATGTAAAATCTTTATTACAGTTGGAAAATATATCAGCACCACCTGTCAGGTTTTGCATCCGTTAAATACAACTCATTCTGAATTTCCTTACCTGCTGAAGCTTCTTCTTTCTAGCTTCTTCCTCCTGTTTCTTTTTTAGCTCCAACTCCTCTTGGCGTTTCAGGGCCACCTTTTTCTTCTTTTCTTCTGCCACACGCTACATGCCCCACAAAAATGTATGTCAATTCCTTGTGGTAAATTTGACTTCTCTCAATTGATGCTTGACACCTGTTTTACCCACCTTCTCATCAATCTGAGCCATCTTTTGCTCAATCTTCTTCTTCTTCTCCTCCTCTCTCTGCTCTTCTTTGACTTTGGCTTCAAAAACTCGCTTCAGTCGTTCATCCCTCTTTCTGTAATTATGAACAAATTAGCTGCTAGTACTGCCACTATCACTAGTTTAATGTTTTGCTTGAGCAAAAGCACTCAAATGAAATACATCTTTAAACCATGACAAACTCAATACAAACTTTTTGAGTTCCTCCTGTTTTTTCTTTTTCTCCTCCTCCATCTTCTTCATTCTTTCAATTTCTTGCTCCTGTTTCTTTTTAAGGGCTTCCAGTTTGTAGCGTTCCTTCGTCTGTAAGAAAATAAAAAGTCGCAAACGAATGAATCAAAAATACAATAATCTTAACTGTTTATAGTATGACAAAAATGTTTAAAAATGGTGAATGAAGCATTTGTGCTGTTTAAGTGACACCAGTGCAGAACCAAGACTAAAGCAAAAAGCCCACAACACTTATAGGGTTACAGAACAGAAGATCTAATCACACTATTAGGTGCAAATCATTAGTGATTCGGATAAAGCCATATTGTGTGTGGGTTTTTATTTATTCTTTGGCCGGGCATGCTATAGACATGTTAGGACATTTGTTATAACCCTACAGACAAGGAGAGACTGAACTATCACTTACCACTATACTACTGCCCGTCTAAGAGAGGAGACAAAGAAAAGAGGGATGTGCAGATCAATTAGCACCATCACTTCACATATATTACAGATTGTCCTTCGCTGGATAATTGTCCCAGTTTAAAACATCAGACTATTCATTCATCAGTGTGTTCTTTACCAGGCTGATGTAACATGTGCTCATGAATATTAGTTCAAAGTGATCACCTAACACACGGCTTCCAAAATAGTTCAAATCACCTTTTGATCCATTCTTAGAGGAGTGGTATGCTTAATGAAGGACTTGAGAACAGTTGACCGGCCAAGGGAAGTTGGTGTCATCATTAACATCTGATTCTTTTGAACAGTGTGGAGGAAAGATTTCATGTGTGGCCTAATTGCCTACAAAGACAAGTTAAATCTACATTACACAAACAGTTATAATTACAGTGTTGTTACACAAAGATGGTGTGCTTTTCTTACACTTTGGCTCTTCTTGGGAGGGGAGGCTCTCTTTGTTGGACTTTCTTCCACATCTGGAGCTTTCCTTTTAGTACTTGAGCTAGAATATAAACAAGGCTATTTACACTTTGATGTTTAAATTGGGATTTTCATGTAAAGTACTGTACTCACCGGAGACTTGATTGCGAGGTTTGCTTCTCTGCAGTAACTGAAACAAAATATTTAAGACACAAATTAAGCCCACTACTTCAGTACTGCTTTTTATAATTTCACCAAGAAATGTGTTTATACCTGGACGCTTGTCTGGAGTGTTTATTTTAACTGCAAATAGTGGCTGAGGTGCCAGTTTAGGAGAATGGGCAGCAACAGAGCGAGTAACACGCCCAAGAGGCTTAACTGGGGGGAGTGCCATCTCGTTCACACAAGCCTGTATTTGAATGAGAGATCAGAGCATTAGGAAAAAGCTGGCAAAAAAAAAAGCCAATTATAATACAAACCGTTTCTTCCTCAATGGTTTCTTCTGGTTGTTCAGGTACAGAATTAGCAGCAGGCTCTATAGGTGCAGAGGTTACCATTCTGTACAATAGCAGAGAGAGGGAAAAGACATATTTTTTATATGAAGTACAAACCGTAGGCTGTATATATATTTAAATGGACATAACTAACGAGCTAGCCGCTGCGTGTCAAATTGGAAGTGTGCCAGGAGTGTGTTTCTTTCTGACCTTGGCTCACATTGACTTACATTGAAATCGTCCCTCTCTCTGTAACTGCTGCTGTTAGCCTCGTCATTTTGGTCTTAAAATCTTTGTATTAACCCACTCTACATGATCCTGATTTTTGTTTTTAAAATCCTATTCATAATAGAGCCTGGCTCCAGATTCGCTCCTGTAACCGTGAGCATCGGGAGCCTCATTTGAGTGGCGCTGAACACTATGGGGGAGATCACACTTCCTGTGCATTTATTTATTATAAATTATTATATATTATTATACATGTCTATGGTACAAACCAATCATTAATGGATAGTTACTTACGCCTCTGCATCTTCATCAACTGAATCCATGCAGGAGTCTTCTACAAATTATGAAAGATTTAAAAAAATATATATTTTTTTTGACACCAGTATGGACCAATGAACCATAAACTTACCAACGTTGCTGCCACATGTAGAGCTGCCCATGCGAGACACTTTTCTTTTAAGCATGGATCTTCGTGAAGCGCGTCTGACAGACTCCTGGGTCATACTGTGTCTCAATCCAGCCAAAGAGTGACGCAATTTGAGCGAATGCCGCACTGAACTTCTGCGGGATTTGTCGTTTGCATTTTGCTTTGTCCCTTCAGTTTCTCCAGCTGTATGTCCAGGAGAGGTCATTGGTTTGACAGCTAACTCAGCAGACTGGCGCTCAGCTGGGGAAATGGAAACAACTAAAACTGGAGAAGAAATACTTTTGGGAGACTCTGTGTTGCTAGGTTTCTCCTCTTTGACACCTGCACATTTCTCCTCCTCAACTGTATCCTCATCCAGGATTTCTATAACCTCTGCTTTCACACAGACAGACTCCTCAGATTTAGTGCTGCTACGAGAACTCTGGCTTCCTTCCTCTTCATCAGCCTTTGTTTGCTTTTTGCGAGTAGCCCGTTTTGGACGAGTATTTTCTGTCTTTGAGGTAGAAGCAGTTTCCTCCTCAGTAATACAGTTCAAAGCACTTGATGAGGATCCACGAAGATTGCTGCGACGACCCTTCGAAAACCTTCTTCTGGTCTGACCATCTTCCTGGCGCCCTAAAGATACACGTTTCCTGCGCGTATTCTTTTTTTGTGAGGGCGTTTTTGGCATGAGCTCTGGTTCGGCATTAAAATCTCTGTAAAAAGCAACAAACATTGTAAGAGAGGCAAATATATACAAAACAGACTAAATCTGCCGCAGAATAAAGCTAACCTTGTGAACATTCGATTGGCCTCTTGTTGAATCTCTTCAAGCCATACCATATGAACATTGTCAATTTCACTGATAAAAGCTTGGGCTTTGCCCTCAAACATCTGCATCAGAGACCGAACAGGAGATGACACTGAGTTCATGGTTACGGCCTGGAAACAAAACAAAATACACAGTTAAAAGGGGCATTACATAGAATTGGATGATCAGCAGTCCAAATGTGAACATCAAAGTTGCAAATAATATTTAGGGTTTACAGAACACACACATGACACTGACAGAGTTTTTATGCTACAACTAGTGTTTGAGATAATTAATGTTTTAGTTCAATTTCAGTTGTATAGGATTAAACAAAATCAACACTTGTATACAATCACATCTGAAGTCTATTGACAGGTGAAACAGTGAATGAATGTTTATTTAATGCATCACTTTATTGAAGAAGCTCTAGGCTTTTAATACTGCAGTTTCTGCAATTAAGGACAGACAAGAGAAGACGACACAGAGGAACGTTGTGTCCGATTTAAGTTTCATTCTCAAGACTTGCACATTACGATCTCACCATCAAAATTGGGTAAAACTATGCATTAAACTGATCTTATTCGTGAGGCTTTGGATAGTCTATGAAGGGCTTGCATCTCCCAGGAAACAAATGGCTTTCATCCGAACGGTATCATAAAAATCAAGTATTAGCTTAGCTTTAACTCAGTGATGCAACAATAAAATAACAATGATGTGCATGTTGTCATATAGTTGTGGTATATCCTCAGTTCATCACTACTAACATTGCAGTCTTTATGATCCAACTCAACGAACGAAGCGATGGCGTTGAGACTAGCTTAGAGCTAATTCTGTAAGACAATATAAAAATAATTACCATGGTTCGTCGATTTCCAAATATATCCAAGTAAACGTTCCTCTGTCAACTAAAACAGCTTATATCGCATCCTGACATAAAACGATCTCAATAAAAACGTTCTTTCAGATCACATGTAAATACTTGTACATGTGTGTAAAAAAAACAAGCCAGTGCCATTCACCAGCACGACCAGCACACTGTCCCCAGCCCGGTGCCCGCGGAAACCGTTTGATACGTTTAAAACTCACGCAGCCAATCCGGAGCGGCCGCGCGCTGACGTTGACGTAGTGCGCTCGATTTACTCTTTCGTGCTCTGAGGAGGCGGGCGGTGCGCTGCGCTCCGTTGACACGATATAGACGGAACATCAAAGTCAAAAAATGAAACGCATCTTGGGACAGTTCGGGTTGGGCTTGAAAGCTACGCAAGTTTAAATTGACCAACCATCCGCTGGCAGGATATTCACTGACCCGCCCATTTTCACCCATAAGGGACATGGCAGGACTTGTTTTGGTTCTGAAAATGGTAAACTCACAATAGAAAAATACACACTTTAGCAGCATAAACGTTGTAACCACAAAGTCTAGACACGCTTTACAGAAATCCTTTGCTTTTTATTGCTATTGTTCAAGGAAATCATTCTCTTAAGCCAACAGTTTTCAGAAAGGCCAACATGACAAACTTGATTCTAGTTTACAAATGCAGCCAGGCTCCCTTGAAAATGTCACAGGCTGACCTGGAAAAAAAAAAAAAAAAAAAAAGTTATTTGCAATAGAACAATAAATAGACCGAAAATAGATGAAATAGTGCACAACCTGGTGTGAGAGGGATTTTAGACCCTGAACTCTTCAGGATAACCTGTAGATCATAGCGTTTAGCTGCTTTATCTTCAGAGCACTGGCTTCCTCTTAAAATTATGGAAATTTCTTCTTTCCTCAGCATCCAATCAAGCTGATTGCCAAGGTAGTTCACGCCACGGATACACAGCTCAGAAATCTCATTTGGTAAAAGAGGATTGAAGCAAAGACAATCCTTTTGAACTCTAAATACAACATGGTTTAGTTGTACAGTATTAAATAATTCTCATTCAGATTACACACATTACTAGTAAAGATACTAACCTAAAACCAGTATAACCAAATAGCACAGCCTGAAGAAAGCCTCCCATGCCAGTGAGAAAATTGACAGCGCCAGAGCCATCAGATGATTCACTCCAGACCTATAGGGAGAGTGAAGAATACCATATATATCTGGGATTTTGATTTGGGATATGTTAGTCATGAACCAAAATTAACCTGGAATGGACCCTGGATGTTGTTGAAGCACTTTGTAAGCAGATTTTGAGCTCTTTCTGCCTCTCCAAGTTCCAGCCAGCCAATTGCAAACATACCCTGAAAGATATAACAAAATATAATGTGTACAAAGATGTACACAGCTGCTCTCTGTGTGGAGGATAATTGTACAATCATACAGCATACACTACATATGTTTGAATATGGCACACTATGCATTTACCCATGTCATGGCTGGACCATGTGGGTCTGTAACCGGTTCATATGCCAGAAGGTCATTTTTCCTGATCTCTGCAGACATAGGGAATCCAAGAGGATAACCTAACATAACTGTATCTGCCTGCTTTACTGGAGCACCTGTGGAAAACCACTATCATGAATCATAGATAAATACATTTAGCCATTTATAATGTCAAAGATAATACCTCTGACATAGCCATCATACTCAGGGTGGTAGTTAAATTCTTCATCAAAAGGTATTTTTAAGTTTTCTGACACTTCTTTCCATTCCTTTGGTGCAGGTTCATGGAGAAGGTCTGCTAGTGCAATCGCAAATTCCAGACTGCCCAGTGAAACGATTAACATTAGTCACATGCATCTACAAAAATAGTTTTGGTTTCTTAATCCATCACCTTAATTTGGCCACTATATTTGTGTACACTGAGTTGTTAACATTGTAGTAATACTCATCTGGAGGCATAACACCTGGAAATGAAAAAATGTGTCAATACAATAATAATACATACTTATGTACTGTACAAAACTACATCAGCCTCAGGAGTATGTATCGTCTTTTCAACCAACCTAAAATGTGATACTTGTGATCCTGTGGGCTCAGTGTAACTCTAGACACCCAATAATCGGCCACGCCCCAGACGACCTGGCTGCCCCGACCTTCTGTGAACATGGAGATATCCTGGGACAAAGTGTTGAGTTAACACATTGCCACACACCACAAAAGAATATCCGATGCCTATTTATCTGAATGCTAAAAAGTTCTTGAAAAAAACAACAAAAAACAAAAAAAACAAAACTGACAACATGCGACTGAAGCTTTTGAATATATGAGACCATTTGTACCTCCGTCAGATAGAGATAATGCTGAAAAGCCAGGGTGACGTCTCCATTGATATGAATCTCCTGCTGTCCATAAATATCTTCAGGACAGACCTCTCTGCCAGACACAGCACTCTCCCATGGAAACTTTAGTCCCTGTACAGTAGTTATACTTTTATTAAGATGTACATACGTGTGCTCAAGAAGTGGTTTTGAAAAGCGTAAAATACATGAAATATAAAATAACAATGCATTTGCTCTGTCACATTTTTGCAAACACAGTTCACCACAAACCACTATCAATTAAGTAGAAATATGAGTTACAAACAATATCAATCCCAGATTTAGTCTACTAGCATAACATAAATACTTACTACATCATATAAGCAATTATTACTGTGTTACATGAAGGTAGTTTACTCCTAGACATATAATTTTCAGGCTTTAGTTGTTGTGAGTTGATCATACCTTGTAGCCTTGTTTTTGCGCATTGTCTCTTGCACCATCTATTGTTGACACTCTGTACTCGAGCACAGATCTGGCTAGTGTGGGGTAGAAAAGGGCAATACCAGGATACATCCAAATGTCCTGTTTCAAGAGACAGTGCAAGTCGGATACATTACTTTGTTACATTGGATATTAACTAACTAATGTCTAATCAGAGTGGCCAACTATTCATAACTCAGTAACAAAAAATCCTTGTTTGGGTCATGTGTTGTATCCTACCTAAGGCCCATAGATGCTTTCTCCTAAAAACTCTAGGCTGAATAGATAAGTAACACTACAGAATTACTTTTTAAGGTCGCTTCAAAGGCTGTATTTTCAACAATATTACCCAACAGCCTTTCCTAGCTTTACTTTTATATTAAAACAGACAGACAGACATCAGACTAAGAGGATAATGGGCATTTTATTTTAAGTGCTAAAAAAACAAAAGTAGCGGCCAGTACATGCAAGTAGAGCAGTATTATGGAGGAAATAAAAACAGGGCAGCCCATATCACTTCTAAAAACAGAACAGAAATAAGATGTGACCAATATCTTACCTGATCCCAGAAAACATGGCCCCAGTAGTCCTGCCCATCGCCCCCGTTAGACAGACCACCAGGACTGACTCCCCCAAAGGAGCTGGTTGTATCATGAATAGAGGGAAAGGCACTGAGGAGGTAGAACATACAGCCAATTAGGGCTTTGCACAAAACCTCAGATCCCACTACGTCTATCTTGCTTTGCAGCCACAGTTCCTTCCAGGCCTGTTCATGTGATGAGCGCAAACTTCCTCCCGCCATTAGAGAGAGGCCCTTATCATAGTTGGATTCAGCACTTTGTTGACTGTCAGCCACAGTTAGGATGAAGCCCCAGCGAGCCTGGCTTTGTCCCGCGTTAAGGGTCAAAGTCACAGGTATGTCTGTCCAGATAAGGTGCACAGTGGGACAGGAGCCTCCGGGATACTCTGCTGCAGTTGTATGTCCGAAGATGTGTCTAAAAATAAACGACATACAGTTTAATAATCAGGAGATTGTTTTCTGTCTATTACAAGAAACACTGATCAGGCATAACCTTATGAACTATGAGAATTAAAGCAATTAACACAGACTATTTTGCATGGAAAGCACTGTATCAAGTGAACATCCTTTTTTATTGAAACAGCATTTTTATGGTAGGAGAAAGGGTTTTAAAATGATGTATAAAAGCTAAATTGTGTCCTTGGGTCAATCCATCTTCAAAACTCTTGTTCTCTTGGTCTCCAGAGGGCAGTGTCTATCAATAAATAGTGATTCTTGAGAAGGAAGCTCAACAAATGAGAGATTTCATTGACAGCCTATTGCATTTGGAGCTGCATTTTAAGTGAATGATCATAAAATTTCCAGAGTCTGATGTGCTTCATACTTACTTGCCACTTTTATAATCTGGGCCAGTCTCAAAAACAATGTCTTTGCTCAGAGGCTTAAAGTTTGTGAGCAGATCCACTGTGACTGGCTCCTCATTAGTGCCCTGTCGTACCAGCATGATCTCCATCACCATCAGTTTACTGTAGTATCGATGTGAGTAGAGTGACTGAGAGGCTATCACTCTGGCTGTGCTAATGGTGTGTGTAAAAACACCTGGAACAGAAACATACACATACAAAAGTCAAAATGGCAGTTTGCAATAATGGTCTAACAATCATAATAATGATATTGCAGTTGATTCATAAACTGGACTAAATCAGTCAATTGTACCATCAGTAAATCAAAGATAACCCAAAAAGGTGCACTATGTCACCTGCTTGTTTCTATGGATATTCCTCAACCTGGGACGTTACACAGTATGACATTAAACAGCTCTACCTTACATTTATTCAATTACAGATGGTTTTATAGCTCAATAAAAGCTAGAAAAACAGACATTCTGGCTGTGAGCTAAGTTGCCTCTCCACAGATCTGACTTGTAAATTGATCTGAGTAAAAGGGGTCTAAACAAACTATTGAAACAACTACTTTACCTGTGTTTGTGTCCAGGCAGTAGGAGTGATTTCCAGGCTCCACCGTGTCCATCTTGACAGCCAGAGGACAGGGTATGTCTGCTCTGTGACAGCGCCCACCTTCACCATTGTAAATGCCACCCATATGCATGACATTATTGTACACCTTCCACCCCAGGAGCCCATTGGCCAAAGGAGGGAGGTACCGGGCATCACTGGGTAAAGTGTCAGTGCAGAAAATGTACGGATCATCGACCTCTGAAGATTCACTTGCCATGTCTTAGACCTAAAAAAGTTCAAAACAAATAGTTGTTTTCATTGTACTCAACTACTATATTTACATCCTCACTTCACACATAGATGCACAGAAATAGCAGCTTTGTTCTTTGGCATGTAAGTGTCACAAGACAGAGCATCAAGCTATGTAACATCAAAACCTGATCACAGTGCAAGAAGATCATTTCTTATTAACTTATACCAACCAAATCATAGACATTAGTAGATATTTACTATTTACTACACTAACTATTTCAAACTATTTCAAACTACTTCAACCACCAAATGAACTGTATAATCTTAATGTTTTACTTTTGCGTGAAGAGGGAGAAACATCAAAGGAATGCAGATAGAAAATGCAAAACTCCCCAAAGTTCAAAATGTTAAGTCCAAAAATCTTTTCAGGTCATCTGATATCTTTGTATATACATTATGCCACGGTAAATGTTGATTACTGTAGCAAAAAAGCGCACAAAACTAATCTAAGCAAGAGAATGGAGGCAGGAGACCGAGGAGGGAGGAGACCAGAACATTAACCATGAGCTGCAGGGAAAATCTGGACTGACTTTTGTGGTCTTTGGGAAAGTATGACATGGACAAGACGTAGGAGTTTACTTGCACTTTGATCTAAGTCTAGATAAGCTTAAGTGGCCCCACAAAGGTCAGTTATCGTCTACAGTACGACATCTAATAGCCTATTACACCAATACAAATTACATAAAACAGGGAACATATTGTCATTTGTCCATACACCTATATGTATATGTATGTATGTATGTGTGTGTGTGTGTGTGTGTATATACATACACACACACACATACTCTCCAAATTAACTAAATAACATCATCCAATAGCACTTACTTATTTGTACCGCATGGTGGCGCAAAGGAGCCATTAGTGTGAATTCTGGCGTCATGCCGGGGGTCAGAGCCACAAACCCTGGGAAAAGCAGTGCTTTGTCCATATAAGGCTGCAATCCATCCGCTTCCCTCTTCCTCCCCTGCTCCCTGCCTCTGTCTTTCTCAGACCTGAGGGATATTTACAGAGAGCCTCCGCCAGCCGGCCCTTCCTTATTAGGAGCTCTCCTTGTTGTCAGCGCTTCTGCAGTGGTCCATCTCCAGGCTCACACAAGACACACTGATGTCCACTCTTAATAAGACTTCAAACTAAAGAGCGCGTTTTCTTTTAGAAAAGTGTTGGCTATAATACTGTCTACTGGTTGGCCAATACTTGCATGATGTAGCATCCACTGGGGAGTAGCAGTAGATTACTTCAACAGTCCAAACAAATGGTAAATACATCTGTGGAGCTGTTTCCTCAGCTCACAAGCTCTGAAAGCACTACAGCTGTTCACTTTCTTCTGATAGAACACATATGGGCGGCCGAACACCCCACCAACCAGTCCATGAAAGGATCAAGTTAAAATATCACTACAATAAGCTGAATAATATAATGCCCTCAGGTGGCAAACCGCTGCTGAGAAGAAACAGACAGTGGCTACAAACACACTTTTTTATTATGGTGCTGACATTCATTAAATATATTAGAAAACAAACGTGAAGGCTATGTTTTTTTTTTATTTTTGAAGGGTATTATTCAAGACTATTATTTTAAGACATTCAATATACAAGACCTCGCTCACTTGTGAGAAAGAGCAATTGTCCATGAAAACTATGAAAATATTTTTGTCCATGGCAAATATTAAAACCATTTGTTGCATCTGTAACAGCAATGTGTAGAAATGTGCAATAACCTTTGACCTTCAAACATGCCGTAACCTTTCCTCTGTTAAAAAGGAAAACAGTGCTCCAAAACAATAATTTAACTGGTGAACTTGCAAAACCTCACAGATCTTGTATTACTTTGCAAAGTAAAGTGCTATATTCCAATGACCTGGTTCTGCTGTCTTTTTAAGAACATGGAGTGTGTCACAGAACTAATAATAAAAAAAAAAATAGGTGGGGAAGTGCTTAGGTGGAGAGGTAGGTGGGTTCAAAAAACACTTGAATGTGGAAACAACAAACTTCTGCCGGATGTTTCTGAGTCGTCAGACCTGAAGTGTTGTAGCTTTTCGAAGAATGACAAAAGGTTCACTGCTTGACAACACATTTTAAGGGGGCTTAACACAGTGAGCAATAAACTTGTGAAGGTGACAGTGTTCAAAAACGTAAATATTAAGTGGGAGCTATAAAGACCACGGGGCCTTGTGTGCTCATGGAATGTGCATCGAGGAAATCCTGATGCACTTATAGGAATGTAGTGCATGTGTGTTCCCCAGACGCACAGATGCATAATGTTGTGATCTGTGTGGCACCAGCCATGGGAGTTTGGCTGTCGCCTTCATGCTATTGCGAGGGCTTAAGCTATAGCCACAAATCTTCTGTGACAAACAACATTAAGGCACACGGAGCCCTCCAGCTGTTTGGGACTATGGTGATGGGGCAGAACAATCTGCTGGTGCTATGGTCAGGACAGTTGTGCGATCTTCTCCCTCGGTTTGTCTTTGGCATTGGGAGGAATGTGTGGATGGGAAGGGGAGGGGTTGGGAGTCCCTGCTCTTTATGTCTATCTCTCTCTCTCTCTCTCTCTCTCTCTCTCTCTCTCTCTCTCTCTCTCTCTCTC
>KN516514.1:24311-65017 GCA_000787155.1 Scartelaos histophorus
TAAAAGGCAGGCAGGAAGACAGAGTGTTGGGAACAGAGACCAAAACAGTGAAGTGAAATCAGTGAGTGAAGAAAAGTCATTCAAAACAGCACAGGTGGCAATGGTGAAGCAAAGCAGCTACAACACGTGACTGTCACAAAATCATCTCTCAGTTTTACCTTTCTCTCCACCTCCAGCAGGGCTGAACAGTCTGAGAAACGCTCCTGCCTCTGTGGGACAGGAGGGGTACAAGAAATATTATTACAGGCAAAACGGATTAAAGATTTTTTCATTAAGTGAACATTTGTATTCATTGTAAATGTCTGGTTAAATGGTACCTGCGTGGCTTTTTCCAAGTCCAAGCGAGTTTGATTAACAATCCTCTGAGTGTCCTGCAGTTGTGATTGTAGTTGACCATTTTCTCTGGACAATTCTTCAAATAACTGTCAGAATGAAATTAATGTTAACAATTCTTGCAATATTCTTGAAACCTTGGTTTATGGTTACAGTTAGTTTGCCTTAACCACAGATTGCTAATAAAAGTCTAATCAGTCAAGTGTAAAATGCTAAGTTATAGTTGTGGATTGAGATCACCATTTGGATGGCAATTTATCATTATATGTTTTTTCCACCAAAGAAAAGGGTAGATTTCACATTTACTTACTTTTAAGAAAATGGAAGATCTACGAGTGGCTCTAGTTAGAAACTAAAACTTTCAGTCCTCACCTTTTTATAATCTTTAGTCTCTGAGCCTCCTCCTGTGTCATTACAGGACACATCTGACCTGAGAGTAAAAGAGAAGAAAAATTCACTATCACAAAACAGAATCAGTTATATCAATGATCAATCATAGTGGTCATAGCAAAGACTGGCGTCGTACCTGGAGCTCAAGTGTTGGCCTGCCTTTAAAATAAAAAAAAAAAAAGTCAAAAACAAGTAAGCTCATAGCACATATTGCTCAGGTTCAAATCACAGCATTGTATTGTATTGTATTTCACTCTTGTAGGGGCCAATGATCTACTTTTTACAGATATGGTGGTGTTGGATAAACACAATTACTTGGTCACATCAAATGAAAACAGAAAAATGAATCCATAATTGAATATAGACTCCCACCCTATTTGAGATGTGACATTATCACATTTGGACGTCCAAAAACAACCAACCTGTGGATCCAGCCCACTGCCTGTTAACTCCTCCTCTCCACTTGGTTCGTTATCATCACTCTATTCACATAAAAGGAGAAATAATTGTATAGGTAAAAGGTTTTATAATAGCAACAATAACCTCCCTATAATTAAAGCTCTTCATTCACCTCTCCGGTCCTCTGCGCCTTCCTTCTGGCCCGGGCTTGTCGTCTCTCCCTTCGCTCTCTCGCCCATCGCTCTGTCTCGCTCTCTCCCCCTATACTGGCCTCAACATCTGGAGGAGCGCCAGAAAGCAGTCATTTAAGGATATTATTTAAACTCCGGTGTTTAAAAGGGGAAGTTATGCCATGTACCTCTCCTGTCCGTGGCCTGAGTCCGCGCTGTACCAGCAGGCTGCGTGAGGCCCAGGAGGTCGGACTTCTGTAAACTGGCAATGCGAGACCTCCAGCTCACTTCCTGTAAAAATCCAATAGCACCCGCTCAGTGACATCCACGACGTCACACGAGACAGCGGTCAAAATCAGAATAACTTTAAAATGCAGCTCTCACCCCTTCATCTCCCTTCTTCAGTTTAGTGTCCTTCTCTTTCTCTTTTTCCTTCTCATCTTCCTCCTTCTTCTCCCTAACTTTATTTTCAGTTTTGGTCTTCATGGTCTTTTCCGCTTCTTGTAGATCCGTAAGTGTTACACCCTGCAGACAAAATGTTGAATAACTGAAATAATAAAATAAGGGACGATGATTCATTTTGGATTAAAGAAAGAATTTGAACCTGAGTGGAGCGGCGGGACTGCCTCGCGTGTCGGGATCGGGCCTTTCTCTGAGCCTCTGCCTCTTCGTCCCGCACAGGAGTCAGATAGGACCTGCACAGTTAAATACAGAGTTCTTCAGCCTAGAACAGCGGCTCTCAAACTTTTCACACCAAAGAAAAAATATGGTTCTAAATAACGTCTAAAACAGGACTATTCTAGGCCTAACCAGGGCTTAACCATGTCTAAAAATGAGCTATATCATTTCTACTGTAGTTCAAATGAGAAATTATCCAGACAATAAAGTGTTTGAACTGAGGAGAACCCACAAAATGAAGAGCAGTCTGAAAAAGAATCTGCTGCCATCTCATCCACTTTCACCAAAACTATTTTCAAATGTATCAATCACATTTCAAATTACACACAACAAATCATAGCACTGTCAAGAAATTATTAAATACGCTTATTAACAAGCAGATTTATGTCATTAAATATGCAATTGCTATTATACATTAAAAATATTTCCAACTATCCTATAAAAAACCCTTCACTTTTTCTGAGCATACAAACATATAAACATAATAATATAAGGTAAACAATACAGTATTTTACTTTTCAAGCAGGACTAGTACTACTTTGTATATTTACCATCATTTGTAGCAGTGCAGTTATTTTCTAAACCCTGTAAGAGTCATTGCACATATGAATTACTGACTTGCGCCTTTGCTTGGCTTCGGGTTCGCCTGTGATCATGACGCCAGAATTAGTTGTTGTGACTGCAGCAGGCTGATCCTTCTTTTCTGACTGTTCCTGAGGAAGTCTAATGATAAAGAAGATAAAACAGAATAATATCAGATTTGTTTGTTTTAAGGAAAAACAGGAACTATAATTCAAAGTTACCTCTGGGCTAAAACACTATTGGGTCGACTAAGACCAGAAGAGCTTGTCCCTAAACTGGCTGAGGTTACAGTGGATTCTTCCAGTCTCTTTCCATAAGATGCACTACAAACAAGACACAAGGACTCTGACATTTTGGTCTTTTACTGTTGCCACAAAGACATACGTAGTTAGTAATCACTTGTGTGGGGAATGTGCACAGTGAAGCCGAACAAAGAATCACACAAACACACAAGCAAACAAAAAGAAGGCTGGGAGTGAGCAGCGTGACTGACCTGTGAGGCAAGGAAGGGTTGGAACTACTGAGCTCACTGCCAGAATGACTGTGAAGGCGCCGGGTGTAAGAAGAGCTACGACTGAGCCAGCTGAGAGAGAGAGAGAGAGGCAGGGTGACAACACATAGGCAGAGACTCAGAAAAAACAGATCCTGGTTTCACAGCAGTAGCATTCAGAGCATAAGCCCACCTGTTGGAGTTGTCAGGACTGGTGTCAGGTATACTGAAGAGCCTCCGCGTTGTAATGGGTGGTACTCGGGCCAGCCTCGGCTCCTGCAAGTCAGATCATCAGCAAATGGGGCACTAAAAGAAACCTTTATCCTACTAGAGAAACGTGGTTTCATGGTTGCATGCTTTCTTGAATCATGTGAGTGTTTGCACCTTGTTGTCAGCTTCAGAGCTGAGGCGGGGGCTGGATGCAGAGCGGGTCATTCCTAACCCGGTCTCTGTGGGGCGCTCCTGGCTGGACTCTGACAGACCAGCTGAACCAAGGGTCACTGAGCTGCCCGCCTTTCTCAGGGAGGTCCTCCAGGAGCCTGGGGCCTCAGTGGATGGCGCCTTACTGGTTTCCTGTTTCACACAGTAGAAAAATAAAATAATGCACTTTTATTTAAACAATTCACTTCCTTAATTGGGCTTTTACCTTCTTAACAGCAGCACTTGTTGAGGTAGAAAGCAGTCCTGTGGTGTTACGCTTGTTGTTCAAGTTGTTGATGATTTCACGATTCTTAGCTTTCTCTGCAAATGCCCAAAGAACAAAAATGGTTGAACATAACAAAAATCATAAAAAAATATAAATCACTTATAGGTTGACACCTTAATAATGAAAAATATTTTTGTCACCTGACTCCGCATCACTTTCAGATTCACTCTCCTCTTCGGAGCTAGAGCTGCTGGAGGCTTTGGCCTGGCTCTGAGTTTGGCCCTGTCCCGTTTGGCCGTCCTCCTCCTCTTCCTCAGCTGGGCTGCTCTGTAGTGCAGGAGGGGGGTGCTTCTCGCGCTCGTGGAGGCAAATCTTCTCCTTACTGCTCATACGGGAGATAGAGGTCCTGCAGGGTGGGGCCAGGGTGGAGCAGGACGACAGGTGCATGCAGGGGGTTGATCAGTCAGGGTGCTCAGCCAATTACAGCAAGCAGCAATAAACCCATCAGTGCACGGGACATTATGTCACTCGCTATGATGCCATGAACTGTATACTATTCTTCCTCAACTTTTTTATTGAAAAGATACAAACAAACATATTGATCTAAACAGATTAAACTACAGCAATTTTATCTATAATAAATGATTTAAAGAGCAATTTAGAAAGCTATTACTGTATTTTGGCTTCCTAATATAAAGTAAACAGCATTTTGGGATGAATGCACATCCGGATCTTTAGCTTTTGCCTTATACAGTAGTCATGGCAAATGACGGAGACATCATATCCACACACAGTGACAGTGGGACTACAAAGAACATAGACAAATACAAGCCCGTAAACACACACTGGCACTAACCTTCGAGTTCGGACTGGTACCATGGCAATCTGAGGACTGGTCTCTATAACTGGAGTTTGTTTCTCTTTCTCACTGCGTAACTGCACAAGAATATAAACATAGCATAAAGCCAGTGAACATTTACAGTCACAACACTATCAGTCAGATCAGGTTGTTCAACAGAGGATAACTGAGCAGTGTTAAGGCCCCCATACCGCATTTTGCTTTTTCTGAAGCTCCTCCAACGTGTCTACAAGGTTCTCATCAGCAACATCTAGAGCAGTTTGGCCCTATAAGGAAATTTATAAGCAATTACTCAACTTGTTTTCATATGCAGTCATTTTATTGCTGTAAGGTTATTCTTATCTCCTCACCACATTGTTGACGGCTCCCATATCACACATGTGATCAGCGAGCAAAGTGCACACCTCCTCCTGTCCCCAGTGCGCCGCTGCATGAAGAGGTGTCCATCCGTCTATGTCCCGGCAGTCCACATCCACACCACACTGAAGCAGCACTCTGAGACGAACACAAAATCATTCAAATATATACAAAAAAAATGTCATAACTCAAGAATAAGAAAATGTTGTAGCAATTTTTTTGTATTTAAAAGGTCCAATATTACGCATGTTCTCATGTGAACTTAGTCACATTATAACATTGGTAACTCCTCAGAAACAAACCCAAACCTGTGTTTTATTTCATTCACACGTTTGTAACCCTAACCCTAACCTGTCTCCATCTCCAAAGCTCAAAATACTCTGTTCCACATTGTGATGTCATGACTCAACAGGTCCCTTTTACCTTTGTACAATTGAGATTGGTAATTCCACTGCTAAAGTTACCCAAATGATTTTAGTGAAGGTGTAGTGAGGTTAAAAATCTGGAACACTTCCTGTATTACCACGAGACATAACAAGGTGGAAGTTGGACTGGAGTGTTTTCTGTTTGAGAGACAAGCCTAAATATGGAGGGTTTGTGTGTAAAACGTGTGAATGAAACAAAACACTCCAGGTATGTTTTTTGATGGAGAACATTATAACACAGAACAGAAAAAAGGGTAATACAGGCCCTTAAAATACTTCCATTAGCTTAAAACCGCTAACACAAGGTAAACACTTCTCTACTTGTCTCCAAAAGACAAGTAGTGGAAAATACTGAATACTACACAGCTCCTCATGGTGTAATTTAATGCTTACTTGAGAACTTCGATGTATCCTTTAGCTGCTGCCACATGCAAAGCAGTAGCCCTGGTGTTGTGGTGCGGTGTGAGCGTGCCTCCACCAGACATCACAGCCATGGCATCTTGAAGCATGATTCTTTCCTCTTGTTTCCGAGCTTGATCTACATCTACCCCTGTAAAGTGATACATTTTTACAAGTTATTTAATTGTAATTTGATTCGTTTCACCAGGTCACACTCCAGAGAACATGGTCAAAGTACAGCTCTAATGGCTATTCTCTGCATAGAAGATTTACAGCCTTCTAAATATGGTTACGTTTAGTATGTTTATATTCTGTATGTTTTATGTGGAGTCACAGCGTACTCTTTTTGAAAAATGTAATTGTCCTGCTGATGGAACCCTCTGAATTTATTTAGATTTGGGGAAACACAAATATATAACCCCTATGTAGCAATGAATGGGGTGTATTATAATAGTAGATACAGTTTGCAAGTGTCTAACCTTGTTTCTTGATTTCAGATTTGAGGAGTCTCTCCATGGCATCTTCAGTAGCTACATCCAGTGGAAGTTCCCCTTCACTGTTCACAGCCCCAACATTAGCCCCATGCTCTATTAGATATCTAACAAAAAACAAGTTTAAAAGTTTAATAACTTACAATACAGTGTTCCCAAAACCCATGTTTGCCTCAAATGTGGTGACAGAGGTTCCCACTCACTTGACGATTTGGACAAAGCCACATGAAGCTGCAGCGTGTAATGGAGTCCAGCCCTCGTTGTCCCCTCGGTTCACGTCACTGCCGCTCTCAACAAGGAACTGCACCATCTCTGCGTTTTCATCTATGCAGGCCTAGTGAAGAATACAGCACAAAACAATGAGCAAGAGCTGTGATTTTTCCTAGAAATAACATCAAACAAGACATGACAAACGCTCAAATTCCTTTTCTAAATAAAAAAAATGTAAACGTGGTCGCTTTTTAAGAAATTGTTTGAAGAACACAGCTATAAAAAACATACAGACTGACCTGTAAACAGTGATTTCTGTGTATGCATGTAATCATTTATTCAAAAGCAACAAAACCATAATAAGCACTTTCCTAAACTATTATTTGCTGCACAAGTGAAACAGTGTGTTTTTCTAGCTGTGTTTCCTGAGGCACAGTGAATCTTGATTCTCAATGTGATCCAGCACAAGACCAAGATAAATCCCATGAGGACCTCATGGTGTGATCTGAGGGTTTGGTTCATATTTCACTGAACTTTAGGTGATTGATGTGACTATCCTAATATAGTCTCAACCAGAGTATGCATTCTTGCACAGTATAACAGTCGGCATCCTAATTGTGAATACAGTTATAATACTGTATATAGGATTTTGCAGTTGTTTAAGTATTTACTGTGCATGTGACCGGTCTATCGAGCGAGTAATTGTGATCTTTGTTAGTGACGAGATATAACATTATCATTATCTACTATAATCAGGCTGATCTTAATTATACAACATTAATACTTTAATTAGGCTTCTATTTTCACCACCACCGTTTTGACTGACTAACAATCATGAAATAAAGGGAACATTTTCAGATCCCATAATCTAAAAAGGAATCTTCCTAGAATCAGGTGTTCTGAAAAAAAAGAGACTGCAATGGGTAGACTTGATGGGAACCAATTCCTGTAAGAATCAACATTCAAATAGGTAATAGCTACTGGTGTATGTAGCATGACAGAACATTATCTTATATATATTATAAACCGTAACCCTGTTAATGTCACAGTTCCTGTGTACTGATACAACGCAGCAAAAGCCATCGGTGACAGTCAGAAGTGGATGTCCATCATGCGCCTCTTAAGCCACCTCTTAAGAGGCTTTGCTTTTGGGCTAAATAGTAACAAAGCTGCTCCAAGTCTCCACCTCCTCCGTAAAATCAGATCACTAGACAGGTAGTCTGACACGCAGCACACCTCACACACACACTGCTTTAGGGTGGAAAGTGGAATGAAAACCTGCGCACAACAAGTCCAAAGTGACATTGACCACCAACAAGTGGTGCTCCACACTGAATGAATGGGGCACACAGCCACCCAGCAAAGCACTCCAGTTGTAACACTCAAGTGAGTCATTGTCAAAATCAACAACAGAAGCTTGTGTAGTTCGAGGAATTTTTCCATTTTTTCATCCCCAAATCCCAAATGTCCAAGTGCTGGCGAAATGATAGAGAGGGGGCAAGAGTGAGTGGAAGTCATACACAAGACAGAAAAGGCTTTGGATGGAGAGGATGGAAAGTTTTTAAGAGTGTGCGCCTATATTTAATTTGGTTGCCTGGAGACCGGTGAGCAACAGGAGAGAATTGATGGAGGACAGGAGAGGGACCACAGTGGGTGATGGTGTGATACATGCACTGACCAAATCTAGGCACATCAAGTGGATTTTATGAGTTGACTAAACTCGTAAATCACAAGAATAGAAAACAGTTAAAATGCAGTGGATAAATACATATTATTCAACAAGCAACTTCACTATAGGAGAACAGCAAAAGCAGAAGTATAAAAAGTTAATAATGTAGTGTCATAATTGCAGGGGAAATAATTATGTTATGAAGGAAACACCAACACTGCTTAAAAATGACACAAAAACTAAAAATCTAAGTCAAGTTAATGATACTTTTATCACAGTTTCTTGAGCATAAATAGCTGTAGAGA
The DNA here is from genome assembly GCA_000787155.1 of Scartelaos histophorus. NCBI lineage: Eukaryota > Metazoa > Chordata > Actinopteri > Gobiiformes > Gobiidae > Scartelaos > Scartelaos histophorus. The sequence goes on from KN516514.1 coordinate 32,715, forward strand.
ACCACAACCTGTTGATCATATATGGTGATGTCTTTAAGCATGCACTGAGCAGAGTGAGGGGGTCTTATGTCTGGAGTAAAAGAGGCTGGAGTCCTCCTCTCTGAAGTGAACCATTGTGTGCCTTTTGTTGGATAATTTAGAGTGACTCATGATACTTTAAATTACTAGTTTGATGGTGTCACCAAAGGACTGGCCAGAAAGATGTGAACGCATATGTGGGAAATAAAACTCAATTTCTCTTCTTAGGTGGACTTTAGACTACCAACAGTGTTATTATTCTTTGCAGTGAGTTGAAGCTGCATCTCCACTCCTTTATATGGTCTAGTCGTGGCATCAACTAGTTTTGACCCACTGCAAGAGCTGCGGGCGCAAATCAAAACACTGTGGCAACTTGTGGGAAAATGACCAACTTTTTACCTGATGAAGCGCAGTCAGACCGTCTATGTTCGCGTGGTTTATGTCAGCTCCCTGCCTCAGAAGAGCTGCCACCTCCTCCCGATCTCCGGCGGAACACGCAGCCATGAACACTGCTCCTTGGGCGAAGCGGACTTTCCGTGGACCCGAGCCGCTCGCCAGTTCTCGGGCCTCGGTTTTCGTACAGTCCGTCTCCGAGCCCTGCCATCTCTGCAGCTGGTCCTGACGTCGCTGTTTGGCTGCTTCGGACCGGGAATGGTCAGTGGCAGCCATCTTCCCTGGTCTGTCCCGGACCGATTGAGCTCATGGTACGAGGAGGAGACTGGAGAGTTTGGATTGGGGCTTCCCCGGGATGTGCCCTCTGGTGGACGGACACAGCCAAACACGCACCGTGGAGCTGCGCGCAGCGTCAGTGTGGCACTGCTGGGCCCTGGTGCCTTCACGGGGTCATCGAAAATGTGTGTGTGATTGTGCGAGCTGACAAAGCAAACGCGTTTAATTTGGGTTAAAAGTGTTGCAGCATGATTTGATGTTGAAGAGTGTTTCACTGTAACACACTATTACATTCACAGGTAGCAGACCATTGTATTATAACCTGCTACACATTCATTCAATTACATTACTCTGAGAACAGGGAGAATAGGTTTATTGAGTTGCAATTTGCAAACATGATGCCAGAAATTATAGGACAAAAAGTATACAAAGAGTTTGCACACATCATTTGAGCATTTTAATAGAGCTAATACTCAACCAGACGCACAAATTCAAACATGTAGACTCTTTGGGTATATATGTATATTGGGTATATGTGGATTAATAGCAGACTGTACATCAACAGTGAAAAAAACAAAAACTGCAGTGCTTTTCTTTTGCAGCACGGTCAGTTGTTAAATACTGGTGTGTCTACATTCCTCAAAAACAGAAACAGTCAGCTATTTTAACTGTGTCATTGCAAGTGTGCATTTTTGTGTGCTTCAACATGTAATTCAAGTCTGTGCATGGCTCTAAGTAAATATGACGTTTAAAAGCAATTCCCAATCACAAAACATAATTCTGATTCTAAATGTGTATGTTTTTATATATTGCACACTCATAATTTAAGTACTATCATCATGGTCTCTTTTTGAGTGTCACATATTGAGTGTCAGTAAGTTGAGAGCAGGTTGTCTCTCTTCTGAGCAGTAAAACCCTCTGAGAACAGTGCAGGGCACGACACAGTCCTGTCTGGTAATAGACCAGTTTTGAAAGAGCCTTGCAGGTCCATGTTGATCCTCAGCACTCCAGACAGCAACTGCCTCTTGTAGTGGTCCAGTCGCATGAAGACGTCGAGCACTGAAGAGCTGCTGTCATTCACCCAGGTGGGCAGCAGGGCAGAGGAGACCATCTGAACCGAAGACTGGTGGTACAGCCGCAGTTCACAGGAAAACCTATAGGAGGCAGTATCAGCATGCAGACGTGTGAAGGAGGGAGCAGTAGAAACACTTACAGTTCTTGTGATCAATCAGGCTGAAACACACCAAGATGTGAGTGTCAAATACTATAAAATGATGGTCCTGAGCACTCGAGGGGGCATGTCCTTATTTTAAGACAAATGTTTTTTGTTGTCTGCTCCATAGCCATACAAGGCAAACATTGGCAGTATAATACTGAATGATAAAATGTGGCTTCACACCTACCGTGCAGAAACACGCTGAGAAAATCTTTGTGAGGCCTGACGCAAAATGTGTTGAATTATCATCAGTATCTGCTCCTGCATCCAGCTCACATCTTCATGCACATCTGGAAGCCACTCCAACAGTCTACACAGCAAATAGTAGTGTTAAAACTGACTCTCACAGAATCATTTTTAACATTTTCTCAGAGTTTATATGAGTCCAATCTGTTCTAGAGTTAATTTAACATTTTAGGAAATGTTAATGAAGTAACACTGGACCAAAGTTCCTGTTTAACCCTGAAATCAAGAGTTATTTTAACATTTTGAGAGTAAACAGACAACACTTTGTAGGGTTATCCTGATTTAGCTAAACAAAACAGAGGGGTGTCTTGTTTTTACACTTTATTTTAGTTAATTTAAGATGAAATTATGTACAAAACAAGTTCAAATTTGTCTTCTCTAGCGGGAGTTTGAGGTGGTCAGTGGGACGCTCCAAATTAACACTAGTGGAAGTTGAATTAACTCCAACCATATCAACTCTGGCAAATAAGCCCAACTCGAACCCCCATTTAACTTAAAACTTTAAAGGACAACTTCAATAAAAACAGAATGTAATGCAAGTGTAGACTGACTCTGAAAACATTTAGCTGTATGAATAGAGGAACTGAATTATTCTTATTCAAAAACAATAATGAAGAGGACCAACATACTATATGAACAAGATGATTTCATTCTGATATTAAAATGAAACTGTAGATAAAATTTAAAAAAATAAACAAGCAAATCAGCATATTAAATAGTATTTAGTACCTAAGACTTATAGATAGAGCAGACTCCAGAGGGAGAGTATAAGGGAGCATCAGCGCAGAGGCCATTCTGACTGGAAGCAGGTTTCTGATGGATTGTACCAAACTCCTGTGCTCAGTGCACGCCTCCATCAGAGCTGCAGAAAAACACAAAAGAAATCACAGTTGTATGTATGTGTATATATGTGTATATACACATACATACAATACATACTATATATATATGTGTGTGTATATATATATATATAAATTACCTTTGTGCAAAATGGGTGGGAGATTTTCAAGAATATGGTCCTCTATTTCTGAAGTGTTGTCCTCTTCTAACCTCTCTTCACGATCTTCTTCTTCTTCATTGTAACCCATTATCAGTGAGTCTCGGTTAAGATGATTTAGATTAAGTAGGCCTGAAAAAAAGTTCTTGGAATGAATGTCAACTTTCTTTCTTGAAGCAAAACATGTTTACGCGTGGTAATCGTGATGACATATATGCCATTGTGGTTACATAAAGATTACATCCTTAAGATATGTGCTCACAAAGCGCAGTATTGATTAGGTGGGGTAACAGGAAGGTGCTCTGATATCATATCAGGACACACACATTCATATTTTCTGCCTCAATTATCAAATCAATATTTCTTTTCAACAGTGACCTTCTTTTAAAGCCAAACATGAATGAACAATAGGCCATATACCTACTTATACAAGCTCTACTAATGGTTTGTGTGTTGATCACTTACCATTTCTCTTTAAAAAGTGCAGTGCATCTTTATACCCCTGTTTACACATGGCTTTCATTACCTGCAGTGATAAATAACATTGTCATTACTTTGTCTCCAATTAATACGACACTAGTCAATGGGAATGTGGCCAACCTTTGGATCTGGAGGGAAAAGTGCTTTTGACACCCGATACAGGTTTCCTAGGGTGAACTGAATACTGGTGTTTGTGAATCGGAACTCGTGAATGTTGGCTGAACTGTCTCGTGGGCAGATGTCACTTTCTCCACAAAAAGGCGAGACAGTTATAGTATTTTTCAGATCGTACTGCGGCAGGTTGTCAGAGATGCCCCCGTCAACATATCTCTAAATAATAAAAACAAAAACATAAGAATTGTAACTAGTGTTATGTCATATAATTGACTTTATCATTGCTAAACTTTTTAAAGTTTACTTAAGACCTTACATAAGAGTAGTTTGATGTCAGAGTCATTGGCGTAGCAACATTAATCTGTGCCAATGTGGAAACAATTTAAAAGATATCAACAAACCCGGACGAGTGGGCATAGCTCACTGACATTCTTGGAAAGTCCAAAGTTTGAAAAAAAACCAAAAAACTAAATAGGCTCTTGTGCCAAAACACATGTTTTGAGAGAGGGAGGTCCCTGTAAGTCATAACAATAATACAATAAAAGGAAGTAGGCTACATAACAAATCAGCACAAGCAAATGACAAGTCTTGGCTAAGCTAAAACTTTACAGCACTATTAACATGCAGTTGTTAGTAGGGACTGATCTCTTCTAAAAATATCTGCTAAAAATATTAATAAATTATTCTATTTTAGTTCAAATAGCTCACCACTCCTCGCAGTGATGGGGGAATCAGACCACTGTACACAGGGATGTAAGCGCTACAGACTACTGCCTGTAAGGAATACGATAAAACACAATAAAACACAATAAAACACAATTACAATTTGAATTATTGGGGCACCAAGTATTGGATTTATATACACACACATACACACGTGTGTGTAACTAACAGAATTACTGGGTTCCATAATTGAACATTTGAAGAGCTACAGTGCTTATATACTTTACATAATGCACAAATCCACATGGACACCACTGAACTGCCGACCATCTTTCTTCAAAAATAACAAACTGTAGATCTCCTGTCAGTCACCTGCACCAGCTCCTCCTTCGTGTTGAAGTGCATCACCAGGACATTTTCTCCATCAGTCACTCTGGTCAGTGAGATCCCCAGACGCCCAGTTGCCCACAGGTGCCCTTCTGCTGGCAGTGTCCGGCGCAACATGTGACGCATAATTTTCACCAGGTTAAATGAAGGATGCATGGGCCCCAGAAATCGCTTTCTGGCTTCTTTTGCAACACCAATGATACTTGCACCAGTTTCCCCTGTACAAAAGCAAAATCAATGTTTTAACATTAAGGTCAGAGTGATCATTTCCTCGAACAACCCACATACTCCACCATTTATGTGCTTTGTCAGGGCAAGGCATCATGTTTACACTCAAGAGACTCAGATTTGATGTGATTATTTAGCTCAAACTCATGGAGTTATAACTGACTACCATTGACTACTACTGACTACTATAGATCCATGCTCAAACAAATTGACCAGAAGCACAGAGAAGGCAAACCTAGTCTCGTGGTGCTTTCATACTTCCTAACCCCTTCTCAATTTAGAAATAAGACAAGGTACTTTGATAGGTAGTGATAGTCTAATGTGTTACTCTAAACATGCAGTGTAATTAATCTCTGTTTGCTTGCCCATGTAACTGTAAAGGGAAGGTTATTAGGAAGTAATAATTGATTTGAAAAAAGGACAAAGTCTCAGGTCTACTTAAGATTAGATTAGTGTATTTGAGTTGCAGTCAAAAATACAGAAAAGGTTTTTTTTCGTGTGGTAGTAATTCAACTGTAATACTATAATTAAAATACACACAGCTGATTGATTCTAATCTCTTGACTGAGTCATTATGTTATAATATATTATGAATGACATGACATTTTCTTACCAAGACACACCCCAGTGACCAGGGCAGTGGCAGTGAGCGCTCCTGCGGATGCCCCATAGATGTGCCGCGCGTTTTGGACGAGGAAAGGAGCGTGTTCCTGTAAACAGCTGGCGACACCAATGTGGTAGATCCCGAGGAATCCACAACCTGCGAAGGAGATGTTCCAGGGCGAGTCCAGAGGAAACATGCCGCCTTTGATTTTTGTTCTTTGACCCTGTTGAATTCAGGAGTCTTTCAGAAACAATTGAAGTTTTTTTCCCCCAATATTAGCAAATTAACTTTGTGTATTCTTTAATTCGCTCTTAATAAATAAATAATTGTGAGATTCCTTCTATCTCAGCACACAAGCGTATAGCGGTTTATAACTAAATAGACCAATCTTACTTTAGAAGCAACTTTGAAATTCAGTCTGATGAGTTTGGTTGTTTGTTTTGACATTAACACTATTTAATAAAGAAGGGGGGTTACGGTAAGATCTTTGACCAATCAGAAACAAGAATCCTCTGAAACTGGGCCAATCAGAGCACGTTTGTCTTATCGTTTAACCAGTCACAAACCACCCGACTGAAACACCCTCATATAACACATTTTCTATTATGTTTATAACAAGCCTGCCCCAGTATTTTAGGTTTTTGCTTTCTTTTAAACTCTATTTTATAATAGATGATCATGTTTCCGTTTTGAACAAGTGTATTTATTTTATTTTGGTCAAGTAAAATATGAACTATAACATGTACCCCAATCCTTAACATGCCCTGGTTGTAAAATTAAAACAACGTGATTTTAGGTTTGTTTGATGTTTTGAGCACAGAAAATCCATAGTCTTGAGGCGAAGAACAAGTTGGTAAACAGCGCGACCCAGTGGCAGAAAATGAGAATAATTGACTACATCCCGCCCTGAACTGGAGCTTTGGCGGCGCCTGACCGGGAGCGTTGGATTTATTGTACCGGCCCTTCCGGAGGGGCGGTGTCTCTTTGGACAACGACAATACGAACACAAGATGGCGCTTCTCTTTCACCGGCAGAAGCGAAAATACTAAACGAACACAAACTCGTGACGTAGAGCTCTTGCTTCAAAAACAGATCCAACACAAGGAAGTAGGGAAGTATTGCCAGATGTTAGTATCATGGCTAGTATTATATTGCTTTGATTATGATGTTGCCTTTATTTTTCGATTTTTATTTTTCGTATCGTTTCAATGTGTCACCTTTCAACCAACAAATAATTTGTATTATGGTGAGTTATGGTTTTGCTTTGCAAACATTGTTTACAGTTCATTATTACACTGTTACAATGTAAATGTGAAATTTACAATTTGCAATATGATAACGCGTGTTATAGAGTCTCTGTCCATGGTGGTAATATAAAAAAAAATCATTTGGCTACATGTTTCACAGTCCAGATGGAGGGTGAAGAAGCAAATGTTTTGGATGAAGAGGATAAAGACCAGGCCACCAGCTGTTCAGAACAACAAATGAGACAAAGACAAAACCTGCAACCAAGCAGCCAAAAGACTGGCAGGCCAATGATGGTTTAGTCATTCACTGACACATTGTCTTTGTGCCTGTCATCATCAAGAAACATGGAATCATCTTCTAAATCATCAAATATGGATGACCAAGAGGAGCTTGAAGAGTCTGAGAGGGACGAGACCTCGGCCACTCTGCCTCCATCTCCCTGTAGCTCAATGGACTGTTCCATCATCTCAGACCTTCAGGTTAAACCCTCTTCACCCTCCTCCTTTGGCTCTTCTAGCTCTGCCCCATCTCTCTCTCCTCCATTGCCTCCATCAGTGGACGTCACTCACATGATTAATGAAACCAGACTAACCCTGGATGTATACAGAGGGGGATCAGCAGCACTACCCCTCCTCTGGAGTTCTGTCCCACATCAACTTAAAACTCTCCAATACCTGAGACTTGGCTCTGAGGAGAAGTCAGGAACAGAGGCTGCACTGGAAGTTCTACCTCATCTGACAGAACTGCGCTCACTGGCCATCAGAGGTAACTGCGGCAAGACAATGTTTGCCTGGTGGTTTGATTATTGTTCTAGCTATTCGTAAGTATAGTATACTGTGACAGCAAAAAGTGCGTTGTAGTAACCAAGACTGAATGGACAACATGGATTTTATTATATTTTTCAACAACATGCCACAATAAAGTGACTTCATATTCTTCTTCATCAACTATAGATATAACCTTATAATGTCTTAAAACATCACATAAATCAGTCAGCTTTGAAAATCAGACCAGCGAATATCTGATTCAATACCAGTATTTGATACTGGTGCAAGTCCAGAAAAAATAGATGATATATTTTTTTATACAAAGCTGTTCTGTGGCTGCTTATGGGATAAAAAACAGCTGCACAATACATTTGTATCAGTTTTGTTATATGAAGTCTTATTTGAAATTTCAGTCTCTGCACTGATATTGGTTGATACCAGATATTTACAGATACTTAAAGTCATAGTATTGGAAAACGTTTGAAACTGAAAAAAACTGGATTGGTGCATCCCTATTGGAAACACCCTTTCAACATTTAAAGTTAATTCAAATGCCTTGCCTGTTATTGTGGTCATAATAATTTGGTTTTGTAATTAGATTGTACCAGTCACAAACTAAAATATGGCCCCATTAATAAATCAAGTAAAAATGCTTATAAGCAGAATGTAACTGTCAGTGATTTGCATTTTACTTTGGTTTCTCTGTTTTTCTAGGCCACCGTTTTTATGATGCTCAGGGTGACCCACTGCCAGGCCTGCTCACTACTTTACCTGAATCCATGTCCACTCTCTCTTTCCTCACACACCTGGATCTCTCCTTCAACCAGCTCTCCGCTCTGCCATCTTGCCTTTTCCACCTCCCTGCACTGTCCTCTTTGGTGTTGTGCCACAACCACCTCTCTGCTTTGCCCCCTGACATGGACCAGCTGTCTTCGCTCACTTTTCTCTCTCTCATGGGGAACCAGCTGGTCTCTCTGCCACAAAGTCTGGGTCAGCTAAAAGCACTGCAGGCACTGGATGTTTCATATAACCTTCTCCAGCAACTACCTGATGAAACCGGGTCTCTTGAGAGTCTGGTCAAGCTTGAGTTGTCACACAACAAACTAAAGGAGTTACCAGAGACTATGGGTAAGAATAGTGTCAGGTATTTTATCAGTAATAAAATACTAATTCATCAATGTAATTAATGAATATCTGTTGCCCTAAAAATTCTGAATATAAGCAGGTGTTATCTTCTCTGTTGCCCAGGCTTGTTACTTTCCCTCAGGGAGCTTGTCATCAATAGCAATGACCTGCGTGTGATTCCAGAGTCACTGAACAAACTGCCTCAGCTTAAAATAGATAGCAAGAACAATCCATTGGGACGACCTTTAACACCTCCTGGCCTCCCTCCCTCACCTGGTAATCAATTTAGTTGAGAGTTTTTTATTATTTGCAATTAGTTATTAGTTATTTTAACTTAATATTTTTGTTACCTGTAAGCAGAACACAAAGAACCAAAACTCAAAGAGCTACATCTTGGCTATAATCAGCACAGGTAGCCCATCACTTCTTTTGTTCTTTGATTATATTTTCCATCAGTGAACTTCCACCTTATTGGCTTTTGCTCCCCAGCTTCTTTGTTTCATCTGCTGGATGTCATGTCTTTCTTCCTGGGGGAGCAGAGTTGCTTTTCCCCCCTGGGTGCTTACATACAACTACACAATTAGAGTGGGTGTGGAAGAGGCCAGAAAGAAAATGGGTCCATCTTGAAGACCATGAAATCCTACTTAGTCGACCACTGGAACTCAGACCCCATGGGATTGCTTTTTTAAAGGCAACAAAATAATAATATCTGCATTATAAATGATAAATAATGGTAATAGTGTATAATTTTTTTGCTATAATTGTTAATTGTTTGTGCTTTAACAGCCCGTTGAAGTGTGTGTGGCATATCACCGTTCCAGAAGAAAAGAGATAGTGGTTCGAAAGTTTGATGGGCAGTCATGGAGCATTCAGACCACTCTTTTAAAGAGGGGAAGCCCACACAACAGCTGTCACCCTGGTGGACGCCCCGCCCGTGTATGACATAAGACCTCTATACTTTGATTATCATGTGTTCATTATAGTGATTATGATGGTCTTTTTTTATAGTTGGCTTGTTGCTCCGTTCATCAGTTCTCCTGGTTCATGGTAGTGTCTCGTCTAGTTAAGGACACTTGCTCTCTCACACCGGAAGGAGCACTGCTGGTGTCCACCTCAGATCCTGCTGTTAAGCTCTCGTTTCCTCAACACTCCACTTTGGAAATCCGCACCATAACATTACAGGTAAATTTAACTATAAAATATAGTTGCGTAAACAGCATTTAGAAAAGTATTAGTAAAATATGTGTTTTTCCTGGAGGTGCTGCCCGCTGCCTCCTCTGAAGTTCAGACTCTTTGTGGTGATCCTCAGGCAACTGTCAGCCCTCTGCTTTGCCTCTCCCAGACCCCCAACATAAACTTTCTTCAACCTGTGAAAGTCCAAATCCCTCTACCAACTGGAGTTACTGGTATGAAAAAGAATGATATGAAATTATAAATAGCATAATTTCAGCATCAACATTATAAATTACAATCTGTAGGTCATAATGTTGATCGATCCTGCTTGCATCTGCTCCATGGAGACCCCACGGCCCAAACCTGGACTGATATCACATCTCAAGTGCATTTAGAAATCACTCATCTCTATGCCATATTCTATATCACGCACTTCTCCTGGTACAATTTTTTTAACTCCTATTCACTCATTTCAACTTTTAACAATGATAATTTCTATTATGTGGATCTATTGCAGGTACTGGCTTTGGTACACCACTCAGCAGTGTGTTAGTGGAGTTGTCAGAAAAGTTTATCAGCGACTTAAACAGTTTAAAGTACAGTTTCTCGTTATGCAGAAAAAAACAGATCCACCCCAAGTGCTTCTACAGTGTTTGCCTGCAGATAAGGTGTAAAGTCTGATCTTATTCTTCCCTTTATAGTCATGACTAGTTTGAAACAATGGCGTATTTCCCTAGGTGGACAGCAGAGTGCAGGCTTTGTTGCCGCAGTATGATGGACCACATCCTTCTGATCTGTGTGACCTGCTGGAGGGAGAACAGTTTTTTGCAGGTTTTGAAAGAGGCTTAGACATCAGTACAGGTTTTGTATTTTTTAAATATTATACATAACATATTGTTGTGTTTTTATGATATTGTCATGTATGTTTTTTCCAGATAGCCCAGATTGTGTGGAAGGAAGACTCCGTTTTGTGTTTTACTCCAGCCTGAAAAATGTCAAAGAGGTTTACATTGCTCCTACAGCAGGGCAGACAGTACCAGTGAGGGGGCAGGTAAACAATATTACATCAGAAATGACCTTGTATAGCTAAAATTCTACTAATGTCAAGCAGCTTCTCTTTACCTTTATGGAGTCCACAGTGTTACTGCATTGCTGTATAAATAAAGAACTTTGCCCACTAGAGGGAACTGGAGGGAAGATTTTTCTTGCCAAAAAACATCTGGTATATTTGCAACAAGTGATTTTATAGAATCTGTTTTATCATATTAATATAATCATTCTAGTTATATATTTTTGTGCGTGTAGGTTAGTAATGTGGCCCCTCACTTCGGGCAAATTGTACTCTGTTCTGTCTATATGATGTTGATATATTTGATATACAGTATAGATGTTATAGATGTTATATGTATAGATGTTATAGACTTTTTACATTCCATGTACTAATTTAGCTTTTTATATTAATTGTGTCCAATTTTACTAACTAAATAATATCTGAATAGTAGTGTATAGGAATAACAAACTGATATGTATTTTTGTAATGACTTTTTATGAATGAATTTTTATGCCACAGGTGTCTTTCTACAGAGGAGATATTCCAAAGAATCTGCCAGAGGAAGTGGCGAGGAAAAGGAAAGGCCTGGACAGTCAATGGTTGGCCACTTTACCGCTGAGACTTCCAGTAATAATATAATTTTTTGGGTTATTGGAGTGTTAAATGTTTTATGAGTTCAATCACATTGGTAATAATAATATATTTTATTGTAGGCACTAAACTCTGAAAATAATTACACAATTGAAGAACCTCAGTATCCCCCTCTAAATCTGGGTGACCCTGAGAGTGGATACCTGACTGAGACAAACCTCCTGAATATCTCCCTTCGCATCGGTAAAGACTGGCAAAGGATTGGTATAAATCTTGGCCTTACCAAAGAAGAGCTGGAACATATTCAGTACAAAAACAAGTATGTGATGGCTTATGTCTGCTACTAAATATGTTATATTTAATAAAGTGTACTTGAGGGACATAATGGGGATAATGACTTAACTGCAGCAAATACAATCAAACAGCTGAAGCCTCTTAGGAGATAAGAGAGATGTGTGAAGTGAGTGAAGCAGTGCCGTGCAGGGAGAGGCAAATGTAGAGAATTTTGATTGTTTTAATCTGCAGTGTCAGCCATCTCTAAGCCATCTGGGACACTGCAGGAGATTACACACAGACTGATGCTCTTCAGAAAGCCCATCACGACACATGCAGGATGTGAACAACATCCAGAGGGAACATAGGCATATGACGCATATGAGGCATATGAGGCATAGAAGTGAGACAACCCCATGGACAACTCTGTGACTAAATAAACAATGAATTCTATCTTCAACAGTTTAAATAAAACTAAACCAAAATGTAATGTTTGTACTTAAAAGCTGATACTTATCCATACATGGTGTCTCCGTAGGGATAATCTGAATGGCTTGGTGTTGGACATGTTGTTTCGCTGGGCGAGAGGACAGAAGGATGCAGGCTCTGGGTCTGTGTCAAAGCTTGTGGCGGCAATGATGGCGAGTGGCAGAACTGACCTGGCAGAGGAAATCATGGACATTGTCAGCATTGGGAAGAAAAAGTACTCGGAGTCATTGAGGAGAGTGGGTCTGGAGGCCGGGAGCCCCTCTCAGTGAAGCACAGCAGTGGCTCTGCACACGCTGAGTGCAGATGGCTCTCTCACACATCACTGACTTGTTTTTTCATCACGGCTTCACCATCTCATCCTGTCTAAACATCTCACCTGCTGTCTCGCACAAGAAAACATGCACTTTTCCAATCCTTGTTTTCCAACTACGTGCCAATGACTTTAAATGACCTGCACAAGAACTAAACTGTGGATACATTCTGTAATGACTACTCCGTCTGAGGTATTATGTTACAATCATTGTAGACCGATTCTTGGAAGTCTGTTGAGCCTTCTTTTTTTGCCCTCTTTGATCCATGGGTTCTGCGTCACATTCAATGCCCCCCCACATAACCTTTGCCAGTGGAGTGAGTTAATAAAATAAGATAAATTGTACAGCATTGACAGAGCAGTTTTACCTTTTAATATTAATTTTAGATCTGTATCCCAATGCAGTGTAATTTTTTGAGGTTATGGTGGTATGACTATTTACTACTTATTAGTAAAAGTAATCTCCTTTAATCATTTTGGCCAATTCAGCAGGTGACCTAATGGCCAGGATAAATTGGTCTTAGGACCACGTTTAGCTCCTGAGCATCACTGCACTGTTTAAATGAAAACAAGTACACAGATTTTATTTAATCATATGAGTTTACTCTTGACAATCTGTCGCTGCAGGAATCATGGAAGGAATATGAATAATATGCATCACATCAAAAAGTTCTCATTTAATTTATGTGTATTGAGGATATCTTTGTGAGAGATCTGTAGCCATTTGTTACTGACTTTATTTTAATAAATTTTCCAAGAATTCTGTGGTCTGTAGACTACCAAGATCGTTATATTTCTATTTGTATTGGTTTCTTTAAATACATTTATTATTTATTTATTATTCGTGCATTTTGTTCTGTGTTTGGTGTTTTTTAAGAGTGTCTGAATGTTACTGGGCAAACACTTGAAATCTCTGTGTGCACCCACGTGTAGCCTGTGGTGTGTGCTTGCCCCTGTTCTGTTTCCTCCTCTGTGCAGAGTACCTTTACTGTCTCCTACGTTGGCGTGCTCAAGGTCATCTCGATGCAAAGAATCGTCAGCGTGACGCAGGCCAGATACATCACAGCAGCCTCCCTCTGCTCACGCTGCTGTTGCAAATAAACTCGCCTGCACTTCCACTACGCGCCGCTAGAGGGCCCAACATCAATCCCCGTGTGTTAGTTGTGTATCAGCCCCTCTACTCCATCTCCTGCCTCCCTCCTCCCGCTGATTTCACTCTCACCTCTTCTACCTCTGCACCGGACTCAAATGCTGGTTACACCGGTAGGTTAGCCTTAGTACGTCTGTCAGCCAGCATTTTTTAGAAAATATCCGGGCTCTGAATTGAATCCTGTGTTCACAAGAAACCACGGAAGCGCCTTGGTGAGGTATGTGCATAACGGAATATACAGTACATGATTGTCCATTGACCGGCGAATCACTTATTTATGTGATTAATACATCAGATCATTGTGTTCACCGTTTATACTGAATCACAGCCCCGATAACATGAATGGATTGAGCGTTTTATATGTGTGGACGTGAGCGCCTCCTTATCATTTCCCGTTATGTGCCATTAAGCTTTGCGTTTATGATAAAGGCTTAAGCTGTAGCATCATTTAAGGCCCACCGCTTAAAAAAATGTTCATCTCTTGTTAGCTTGTATGCAATCATATAGTAGCTCGTATGAATTTTGTTTGCTAGCCATTGGGAAAGGTGTGTTATTTGTCATAGCGAGACTCGTGTCCTCCGCCGTGCTACGCTCCGGGATGCTACTAGCTTAAAGATGTGTTCACTGTCATGTTTTTATTTCTTTTTTCTCCTGGAGGTGCACTGGGGTCACAGAGGTCGCTTTATGCCGGTTTCATCCCCGTAGTGAGCGCGTAATTATCGTGTAGTGGGCATGGAGGGATGCGGAGTGGAGGCAAAACCCACTTAAAACGAGCCCACCCTCGCTTTTCATTGGAAGCTGCTCGCCTCTGTCAAGCTGCCATAACTCAGAAGTGCCAATGACAGTAACACCACCAGACAGTCGAGTTGTCTCACTTAAATGCCAGATATTAAGGGCCAGATAAATATGGGCTTTGACTATTATTTATATATTATAACAAAATTTGATGTTATTATTTCCCATGCAGATTAGTTTGTTTTATATATCTGCAAAAAGGACTCACTTCACCTTTTGTTTTGCCTCTACAAAAAGTGCAGTACAAAAGGATCATCTGGATGTCATTTATTCAAGTATTTAAACTGGCACTAGGCTTTTATAGAGGCATGCTTTACTCATAAGAATACTGCATGTTTTTCACTCATGGGGTTCAGCCAGGACTCATTTCCCATTCAAAAGATAAAACATTTTCTTTCAATGGCGACAGTCTTCATTTCCCATCATTCTGAAACCCATGAATAGAATGTCTTAAAACAGTCTTGGTAAAGCTATGATCAGCCTTGTGAATGATTCATGAACTCTTTGGTTTAAGGTGACCCCCAGTACTTTGTGGTGGGTGTTGCTGCCATAGACTGTATGGTTGTTTGCAGACAGTGGTTGTGCAAATATTCTCTGTAGTGAGGTTTTTGTTATTGTTTTTTAGATTAATAACATTCTAATGCTTATTGCAGCTAAATTATGAGTTTTATATCAAATCCCCTGGTGCACAGTTGTTGGAAAGACGCCTTGTTCTGTGCAAAAGGTGGAAACTCTTGCCTAACTCTAATGTCTAAATGTAACCAGACGCTTGAATGAGACAATGTTCTTCTTTTTGATCCGAAAGTTCTCTCACAGAGCTATCATTATTTTCCCAAGCAGGCCTAGGAAAGCTGAGAGGCAGGCACACAGTCAGATCCAGAATGAGTGTGTAGAAACTGGGTACTTAGAGATAAACTTTATACCTGCTCTGGGGCAGCACTGGGACCATTTGTTCTGCCCGAAATTGAAACTCTGTGTCCCTGCTGGATCCTCATTTCATGCATTTGTGTATTTTAAGCAGTTACAAGCTAGTCCTTCCCAGCTGAATGAGTGTACTTAGATTATGACACCACCAGTAGAAAACAGAGATGGCAGTAGAGTTTTCATAAGTGGGTTTTATGGGTTTATAAGCCTGATTCAGATGGGAAGAAGCAATAATCAGATTTACCAGTGGCATGCTTGCTTTAGTATCGCAGTGGCCAAAAATAACCCTTTTCTCTGCCCAAAACTGTTTTCCAGAATATGCAGCCTAGTCAGTAGAAGGGATGTAACAATAATCGAAATATTGTGACACTTTATCAAAAGTCTTACAATAATATCATGGGCTGTCACACTATATCAAGTCATTTACCTCTTTGCTTTTATTGTAGCAACAGCTAGAAATCAACGATACATTTCAATGCAGATAACATGAAGAAATATCCTTTATATTTGAATAAAAGGGGTAATCATTTGCACCAAAGTCTTGTCAAGGTATTTTAAAAGCAAAAAGTAGCCTATCTACAATTCTGTAAGCCTCTCCAAAAGAGATGTATATTGTGATAATGTCGTACCGTGAGATTTGGATGTTGTTACAGCCCTAATCAATAGTTTTTTACTCAAAATAATATTGTCTGGCCTCTTTGTTGTGAAATGTCTGGCCTTGGACCCACTGTGTCAGTCAATGTTTAAACATGGTGCTTAATGACGTATGCCGTTAACCCTCATAGAAAGTCTCTTCTTTTCATTGATCACTAAGTTTCTGTTCTTTTAAGATAGTCTAAATAAGTAAGTAAATCTAAATAAAAAACATTTTGATCAGAAGATGACTCTTCTGTTCTGTTCTGATATATTGCTATATAGATATTTTGTGTTTAAACAATAATGCTGAAACTGGTATGTGCCAATAAAACATTTTTAACAACAGTATCTTTAAAAGGCGTGAGCTGCACCAAATAAATAGACGAAAGAAGCAATAAATAGCTTGTTACTTATTCCACTCTACAGCTCAAATCTTATCATATTACAACTAAAATAACAAAAAATTGCAAAGATAAAGTGCTCACAATAAATATGGAACCCAAAATACATAGATCCAGAGCTCATATATTGAACGATAAGTGGATATAGTAATCATTGTGACTGGCCAAGTTCTGACACCAACAAACTTTATCAAACTATATATTTATTTATAGTTATCTTATCATTGTTGTAGTATTGAACCAGTCCCAGTGCTGATACCAAAGATTATAATTCACTATGCACCAAACCCTCCACACAATAGTACCGGCCAGCCTTTTAACTGATCCCAGGTATATGTAGTGCACTGGTGTCTGCTTACAATTGGGCGTGTAGGGTATGAATTGGTGAATAGTGAATTGTGAAACTTGTCCTTCCTCCTGTGTATAATGACATGTAATGGCCTTTAATACGTCCATAGTGCAGATGTATTGAACTCAGCAGAAATTACATGTGATTTCCACTTCTTCTCCTGTTGGATGTGGTCACGTGACAGAAGACATCCACTGTGGTGTGACAATAGCCAGGCACTTCCCCTCCTCTTATTCAGACTGTTCAACTCAGCAACCCTTTAGTCAGTGTAGTGCTCAAGGACAGAGGTGTAACAACTGATTGTCAAGGTAAAAAAGTTCTGATTTGAATGAATGAATGAAGTGTGATTTGCATTGGAAAAGGCATGCCTGTAGTGTTGTAATTTGAGACATTTCCTTTTTTAGTGCAAGAGGATAGTGTAGTCAGTTTTTTTTATTATCAATGAAATAGTTTTGTGAGTACATTTTGCTATTGTGTTCTAAAAAACAGATTACAGTTACACTTGTGGATTTTAATTAGATCATATTACACCCCATTATAGATTCAATGTGAGTTTAAGAACTTTGATTTTGTTAAATCTGCGTTGCTGTGCTAGTAAATGTGTCTGATACTTTAAATTGTATCATTTATCAGTATAATTGTAAGTATAGTTTGTGGTCCATGCACAGCAGTGTAGTTTGTATTGTGGTTGCCCTTTGAAGTTGGACTTAGGGACAAGGGTCGTCTGGTGGACTTACAATTTGTTTAACTATATAGTGCACATTATTGCAGCTATTGGTGGTAAGATGGGACTGAGTCCAAGGTTTTTTATGCATTACACAATCTCCTTCCCATTGTTTACTCATCAGTGCTTATCTATCTGCTTCAAAGCTACTCTCACATACAAAAATATGACCTTTGTGGAACAGGAGCATACGTACAGCAACATATTTTCAGCTAATTTAGTTTTGCTTTTGCTTTTTGTTGTTATTTATCAACCTAATTTATTTGGGTCACTAATATTGCTTTACAAGAAACAGTTGTAAAAAACATTTTTTCCAGAGGATCTGGTCAGTCACTGATAGTCAATCATAGTCTGAACATTGCACACTCAAGTCCATGTTTTCAACACAGTGTCCAATTGTCATGACAGGCAGAGGGACTTTGCTGCTGGTCACACTGGTGGGAAGTGTAGACAAACCAAGTGAACTGAAAAGATGCAGCTTTAGGGCTAGGGGAGTGCAAAAATATGGAAATATCATTATATCGTATTGTTTAGTTTGATGATACAGTCTTGATATCGTAGTCTGCCGTATCGATATATTGCCAAGAGGATTTTTTGTATGTTTTACTAAATTATTTTGTGAAATAGCTACAGTTGTGTTGCTTGTTAGGAGAAAGGAAACTTGTTTTTGCAATACATTTAACATTTTCACTGTTGATGAGTAAAATGGGTGTTTGTTGCAGTTAACTTAGTGGTTTTGTAAAGACTTTTATTACCACAGTCATGATTTAGCCTTTGTATTTTACTGAGTTGTATCGAATCTTTTGAAAATATATTGTACCGAATAATATTGAATTTAAAGTGTCCTGTATCGCAAATGTATCGTATCGTGGCCTGTTTATTGAGGTATTGAGGTATGTATTGTATCTGCAACTTCCTATTCAAACCTCCTATTCAAGGCAGTAAGAGAGGTGTGAGAAATTTTATATATATATATAAATGTATGATTGCATTTAAATGATCACTTTAGTCCCATAGTCTATGTATGTTTTGTATCTCCAGTTATAGTTTATAGCTCAATTACAAAACCACTTGTTCTGGGGTGTCGACTTCTCAGTAGTGAGTGTCACTTATCAGTCTGAATGAGAGAGTGATGGTTAGTGGATATGAAGACAGCAGGTGAACAAAATGTTTCCTAACTGAATAATCTGTCCAAGAAAGAAATTCAGCTCAAGTTGTTTAAGTAAGTGGTTCTTATTTTGAGAGCCTGGGAAATTGAATGAACCGCTGCTATCATTCATTTGTTTCATCTGTGAAGTATTAAACCTCCTCTGAATAATACAAGCATTTATGAGAATGACAAGCTCAGTGAAACCGAATGCACGCCACGTTGAATCAGATAAAGCGTCATAATGTGAATATATGTAGGGCAGGCTCTTTGCTACCGGTGCGTAAGGTACAGTACAGTGTGCACTTCTCAAAAAGCTGGCAAAGTCAGCAAAGATTTAAGTGCGAAAGCTGCATCGTGACTCGTGACTGTGGATAGCAGATGGGGGGAGGGCCGGTGTGGAGGAGAGAGCCGCGCTGTGATTGGTCCATGTCGGGGGTGGAGGAAAAGCAAAGGGGAAATGGAAAGCATCTTTTTCACTGTGGAGCCATTCTGTAACAAAAATAGACATGTTTTTGACCACAACAGATATTTTTCACTGCTTTACTCCCAATTACACCTCCTTTATAAAGAGACTGATGAGCCAAATGGTGTATTTATTCAGAGAAAAAGCCATTGCTGTGAAAACATCTGTTCAAGGACAAAAGCGACACACAGATGTTCCGCAACTATTGATTTGTACAACAGACCTGTCACACGCCATTCATGGGCTTTATTTACTCATCTGTGGACATCAACGTTCTACTTCTAAAATCAATTTCTGTGTTCTCTACTTTAACCTAGAAATTAGATTGATGTATTGAAATTTGAGTGACAATAAAAAATGTATAATGAGTCTATGGAGAGAGGGTTGGGCGTGGGAAGGTTTTATTATTAGTAGTAGTAGTATTAGTAGTAGTAGTAGTAGTAGTAGTAGTAGTAGTAGTAGTAGTAGTAGTAGTAGTAGTAGTAGTAGTAGTAGTTTTAGTAGTATATTTTTGTTTGTTTTTGTTAAATATTAAAATCAATTAAAAAATACACGAATACATTTGTGATGACGGTATTGACAAATTAACCCTGAATATTTTATCTGTTGCAGATTTATTCACATTTCTGCTGAAGAGAACAGAAAATCAAATAAAAAACTTACCACACTGAGAGGCCTGGGTAAGAGATAAATGGCGGACAAGCAGATCAGGTAACACCAAACATTAGAGTTAAAATAGTGCTGTTTAGTGTCTTTATTTGTTGTTAGCCACTTCTTAATCACCGTGTTCTCTGCTGTTCAGTTTGCCTGCCAAATTGATCAATGGGGGGATCGCTGGCCTAATTGGCGTGACCTGTGTGTTTCCCATTGACTTGGCCAAGACTCGTCTACAAAACCAGCAGAATGGACAGCGCCTTTATACCAGCATGTAAGAAAATCTATTATTTTCATTACAGAGGGAGCGCAGTACAGAACAACATGAATCAACCAATATGATCAGTAGTATCAGATCAATACTATCATTGCAGCTCAGAGGGTACTCCACATCAGAGGACTCAAGCACATAATAGCAGAAGATACAACTGGAAAACTATTTTTATTTGTCATCATCAAATATGTGTTTCTATGATTCAAAAATATTTTACGTGATAATGAAATATTTACTATATAATCATGTAATGTGGATGTATTAATTCAGTATCAGGACTCAAGTAATTCAAAGTGATTGCTAAAATTAGAGAAGGATGCTGAGGCTTACAGGAAGAGAGAAGATTTATGGGTGTGGCGAAAGAGGACATTAAGTTAATGGGTGTAAGAGTTGAGAATGCAGATCATGGGGTTGTTTGTAATTAGGTAATTTGTTGTGATCACCCTGAAAAGAACTGCAGAAAATTATGACACAGATAAAACTTGCTGTGAATTCTGTAACTTGACTCTGCTGCTTTTTCAGGTCAGACTGCCTTATTAAGACCATCAGGTCCGAGGGATACTTTGGGATGTACAGAGGTCAGTAATGCCCTTTATGTTTTTGTATTATCTATAGACATACAGTATCATCACAGTGACAAGGTCTGTAACTTTCACAACCAGCTTCAAAAGTGTGTGCAGTGATCTGTGTCCAACTGCAGTCAATTATCTGGAAAAACCTCTTGTACAGACTCTTATTTTGATTTCTATTCATTTTTATCTTCTTTGTTCCTCTCTTCTCACTTCTACTTTTCACTGTTGATCCTATTAATTCTCCAAGGAGCCGCGGTGAACTTAACTCTAGTAACGCCAGAGAAAGCCATTAAACTGGCTGCCAATGACTTCTTCAGGCACCACCTCTCCAAAGATGGGTAAGGCATGTTACTGCTGTCAGGCTGAGTGACAGTCATCCGCACTGTAATCAACTCCTCTCTTTACTCACATGTAATCTGACACATGAGCCAATTGTGTTTTGTACTGGGCTCTAGCTAATCCTGCATTCTTCTTCTGTCAACTGCTTTAAGATACAGCTAATTGTTTAATTGACAGTATGCTTAGAATAATAGTACCACTATAGTAACATTCGTGCGTTCCTTAAGTTTTAAAATGTTACCTTTCTATTTCTAATTGTATTTCTAATTTTTAGGAAGCTGTTATCATAATGATGACAAAATAACTCCACTGCCATAGCAATTAACAATCCAAAACAAAATATATCTTTTTAATAATGAATAGTGCTCATATAGCACCTATAAACAAGAAGATAAACCCTATAAATAAACACTTTTGAAGAAAAGAGGGGCTAATAGGGTAAACTAATCTAACAATGCTGTTTCATAACAATAATATATGTTTTTTTGTTTTTGGAAGATGGAAGACTCTGACAGTATATTGACTCTGTCCAAATCGACCATTAGCCGTATACATATCCATTGGAGTCACAATTAAGAATTCAAAACCAAATATTGTATTTTCTGTATGGTCATAAGCCCTCAAAATGTTACCTATTAACAGGAAAGTTTTTCAGACACCTCAGTGTCTCCATAGATAAACATGAAGGTTCGTCTGGCTGCATCGCTATGGCTACACACTACAGACTGATGAATGATTGACTCGTCAGGCTCAGCTGCTCGCCCTGTGAATTATTAATCTGCCCTTGTGGCTGACATGTTGATATGCAAGACAAAGATTAGCATCTCCAGTGCAGGTGGTGGCAACACGATTTTTCCCCAAGGACTGGCCAAATAAAGTTATCCTCCCGCTCATACACTGCTTTCATCTGACCTTTTTTTTTTTTTTGCAGGAAGCTCACTCTGGTCAAAGAGATGCTGGCAGGGTGTGGGGCGGGTACATGCCAGGTGAGTAAAAGAGCAGGACAGGGGAAGCGGAAGGGGCTCTGATTGGTTTCTCCATTTCACCATGAAAGAAGGCTCCATTCTTTAGCCCTGCCAAACCTACAAACACAAAACTCAGCTTTCATTTGTCTCTGTCTTCAACTGGAGTCTCAAATTTTCACATTTTAAAAATGAATCAGAAGCGAAAAGACTCATCCTGTATGTAATCTAGTAATCTAGTAGTACATTTTTTTTCAGTTGCATTGACACACCTCTATTGAAAACTGACATTTGAAAAAAAAAAACAGTTCCAAATTTTGCCATCACATCTCACTTACTTTTTTCCGTCAATTTTTTTATTTTTATTTTATTATTATTATTTTTTTTTTTATAAAATTTACTGAAATAAAAGTACATAACACTGATTTGCTAACTGGATTGTATAGTATTTTACCTAAATTACCTATTACACTGGATACACTACTACACTGGATGTATGGTCAATATAGGGTACTACTTGGTTGATAGGTTGTCTGTGTACTCTGACTTATGAGTGAAATCTTTTGTTTATTGAACTTGACAGAGTTTGGGCCAGTGTCCTTTGCCTCATGAGAGCAGACCTGTAGTATTGAAAAACAAGCTGAATTCAATGATCATGTGTGTTCCTGAATGAGAGCTGTGTTAACTGCTCTTTCAGAAAATGTGCTAAAACAATGAAAAAAAAATCCTGTAAGTATAATCATAAGATTAGACTGATTAAACAACACATAATAAATAAGTTTAATAGTGGAGGACAGGTAAATTGTTACAGCAGTAACTAAGTCAAAGCAGAAAAGAAGAATAAGCAGATGGATTCATTCATTTATTTATTGTGTTTACATGTTTGTTTCTGGGTATGAGATTACTATGTACATGCACAATATATAATTAACTGGTTTGAACATGTTGAATGATGCATGTGTGAATTGAACATGTGAATATTTTACACTGTGCTGCTGCCTTCTGGCTGCACAGTGTCTTATAGATTGTTAAAAACAATGCATTTTAACCTGGTGAAACAACATAAAATCCACAGCAGCCATATATTTAATAGGTGGTGACTGCTGCTCATGTGGCCTGGCAGACACTCTGGGAGGTTTGAGTGATCAGCTGAGACACTGAAGCACTGTTTAGCTATGTGCTGTGTCAGAGGGAAAGGCCTGCTGTCAATGAGGCCAAAGACTTCAAGCCCAACAAATGTGATTAGATTAAGTTGAGCAGACTTTGGATTAAGATTGTGGCTATCTCACCTCTAATCCAGTTAACCAGTGACTACCCTGTGTATTACATAAGAAATGAGAGCAGACATTTAGCTAATGGATACTAAGACTCATAACACTGTTAAGCAAACATTCAAAATAAAATCCTATCCTGTTTCTTTCTAGGTTATTGTCACAACTCCTATGGAGATGTTGAAAATTCAGCTCCAAGATGCTGGGCGTATTGGTAAGAGGAAATTAACAGCAGATGGTGCAGAATAAAAATAAGAAACAGTACAGAATGAAATGGAAATACAGTGGCCCCAAGTGTTCATTTCAGAAATCACAAAATCTGCAATATTGTTTCGATAATTTGTTCCACTGTTGTCATACCTCAGACTTATTGTACTTTATCTAAATGTTACTCCAAACATCAGCACAATGTGCTCTGCTTTATCTTTTCAATTCTATACTTGCTTTTTTGTAATGATGCTGGACTGAACTAGCTATAACTACTGTCTTACAAACTAAAGCAATGCACTTCATTGAATCCATTCAATAAATTAAATATGATTTTTTTTTAGCTGCTCAGAGGAAACTGATGCCGGAGACAGTAGCACCGGGCACAGTGGAGACCAAGTCCCCCACTGCCATGCAGCTCACCCGGCAGCTGCTAAAGGAAAAGGGCATCGCAGGACTGTACAAGGGCCTTGGTGCCACACTGCTGAGGTGAGTGGGTCAGGTTATTATTGCACTATTTCATCAACATGATTGTCTCATTTTGTTCTCAATATGATTCTTCTAGAGACGTGCCCTTCTCCATCATCTATTTCCCACTTTTTGCTAACCTTAATAACCTGGGCAAGAGGGGCGCCGAGGGACCCGCTCCTTTCTACGTGTCATTTATATCTGGCTGCGTGGCAGGGAGCACTGCTGCTGTGGCTGTAAACCCTGTAGATGGTAAGCCCTGTTAACACTGACTGGACTTGTGCTCTACTGTCTGAGACCGTGCTCAGCTGAACTCTGTGTTTCAGTGATAAAAACACGTCTGCAGTCTCTGACCCGTGGCAGTACAGAGGACACGTACAGCGGAGTGGGCGACTGCATCAGGTGGGGTCATTATGTCCTCTCTCTCTCCCTCTCCCACACACTCACAGGCTGTGTGCTTATTTTAAATATTTGTCTTTCAGTAAAATCATGCGAAACGAGGGTCCAACAGCCTTCCTGAAGGGAGCCTACTGCCGAGCCTTGGTCATTGCGCCTCTGTTTGGCATTGCCCAGGTGGTCTACTTCCTGGGTGTGGGTGAATATATCCTCAGCTTCTTGCCCCATAAAGACAAATAAGAAGCAGCTCTTTTCTGCCTTCCCCTCCCATAATGCATTGTGGTCAGCTGCACAAGGAGGAGTCATCTCAGTTTACTACAAGTAAATGGGTCAAGGAGTGACCATTAAGTCCATTTTATTTTGTTATGTTGAATGTGGAAATGAGGGAGCTTTTGTTTGCCAAGCTGCCTGTGTGGTGGCACACAACATTCCAGAAGGCGGCACAGCTAACTCTCTGGAAATGAAGCCACAATTATTGATTTTAAAGGAAGTTGCTATATAAAGATGTTATTTGTGTTGTGAAGATTTTGAAATATGATTGTCACTATCACAGTAGCCCTTGGTTGCTGCAGTACTGCACACTTAACCTATTTTTTATCAAAGAGCATTAGGCTTAATGAGAAAATATGAACTAGATATTATTCATTGTATGTATCATAAATGTACAAACCAAACTGGAATAATATATTTAAATTTTAAAGTTTATGAGATTAGACATATCTATTTATTAAGTCCCCCTGACCTTAAAGTTCTATAAAGCAAAGTGTGTTTTATGACAAAGTAGTGGGGATGTGTTATGATGCTAGCGTTCCCTCTGATGTTTCCTCACAAGCCACAGCCCTTCCTGTAAGACTAAAGGGACGCAGCCATTCACCACTCAGTAGACTTTAATGCCCGGGCTTTTAACTAGATCAGGTTTCATCAGAAATTAAGCAGTACCATAATGGTTGTCTCTAAGAAGCCCATGTGTTTCAAAAGACAAAACATAAACCTGGGCATTACAACATGCATTCAAATATTCTCAAATGTGTCACCAAATGGTACTTGACTGAATATAAAAGTCTTAAAATGATAACATTATACTTTTAGTCACGCCCCATTCGGTGACGTCGCAGCAGGGTTGTGTCGTTTGATGCCTGATAGAAAAGCCCTGCTGTGATGTGACCGATTGAATCAAGGCCAAAAGAGAGTTTATGTTCAAAAGCACTGTCAGTTTTGTGGTTAGGGCTGGGTGGTTGAAAGCATCTGCTGCCATTTTGATTTTGATCAAAGTGAAGGTAGATTTTTTGTGACAAACTTTCTCTTCAGTGCAGTCAGGCATTGTGGAGCAACACGGATCAGGCATAACATTGTGACTATGGCATCTTGACAGTAGATAAAGTAAAGTACCAGTGAGACCCTCTTCACATTTACAGCTCTTGTTTGGCCCAGTAAAGGAACAACCAGATTTTCTAGCCCAGATAGCTGAATTTAAACTAGTCCTGATAGACGAGTGCATCACATTTTCCACTGGTTTATACCTGCACAAGCGATCCATACATGAATATGTTTTATTTCATGCAATAGGGGGATATTTATATACCTGAAAACACTTACACTATATGTTTATGGCAATACTACAACCATAAAGTATCACATATTATTATATACATATTTTGGCTTGTTTTGGGGGTCAAAAATTAGACTGTAGGAGGCCATCATAGTCTGCTCTTAATGAAGGCATTTTGTATACAGCACTTACATATAAGAAAGCCTGTGATAATGCTATACCTGATCCTACTTTACCTTCATTCTGCATCCTTAGTTTATTGTTTACAGTTCACATACTTAAATACTGTACATGTGCAAACTTGAATTTAGTGGCGTGACCCAAAGAGCTAATGACCTTTTTGTTTTTATCACAACATGGAACCAATGTGATGTGAAGTGTTTTTTGGAATGACCAATCGTCTTTTGTGCTGAGGTTTTGTTTGTGTACAGCTTTCCGTCGTATCTCGTTTATGCATTTACTTTACTAAAGCCCTGCCATTGTCGGAGATCAAGGTGACTTTGTAGTGCACTGTCCAATCACATTCCTCCCTCACTCCCACAGTTTAACGTTAGTGTTGTAAATGTTCAATACAACCCTTGTTTTATCATTCCTGGGAGTGAGACCTATTCAATATTAATTTATAGATAGGCGTAAGGCATTATATATTATACTGTGTTGTTTTTCTGTGTCAAAGTGTCCACCTTAACTATATTGTACATATGCAGACATTATGAAAGCTGTATTTACTTTTGAAGTTTTTATTTGTATTATTTGTGATGGCTTATTTGCACACCTACCTCTTCATCCTCCCATCTCTTTCCATACAGTTTAACTACATATTAACATATCTGGAGAAACAGTTAAATCTGGCGTAGTTTCTATCTGATATACTAAAAGAAACACTAACTGTAATAGCTGATCGGAGGTTCTTCAAAGCCGTTAACTCAATCCATCTGCCCGTTTGTTGGTTTTAGGACCAAGAACCAAATGAAGCAAGAGTGAATGGGCAAATTCTTTTTATATGCTTTAGCTTTACTCACCACCCCCAGTCAAGCTAACAGCAGTGTAAATTTAACATCTGTCACTTCGAATGGTGCTCTTTTATGAGGTATCTGCAATATGGTGACCAAGGAACTAATGTGCAAATCTCAGCATTTTAATGTATGTCACGAGTGAAAGCCATAGGCCAAGAGGGACATTCAGACTTGCTAGACATTGACGGACACACAACCACTGAGCCATAAGAAAATGGCAAGAGTCCGGCCTATAGTTTATACTGTAACTGATTTACTTTGCATATTTTCTGTTTTTGTAATTAGCAGTTCATCTCATTTATGCGGTTATTGTGATCACATTGCCTATTTTCTGTGAGATTATTGCTATGATTTTGTGAATTTGATTTCCTTGTTCTCAGATTTGTTCTGTATTTTGGTTGAATCTTGAAAAGTGCTGTGAACGATATTTTGGTCACTGTTTCTGCTGACCTGGTGTATGTGGTTTTGTGTGTGCGTGTGTTCGTGTTGTAGTTGGTGTGTGTTTTTTGTGCACAGATGTATTTTTCTCTGATTGTCAGTACAATGCTCTTTTCTCTCTCCCCTTCCATCTGTCGCAGAGGGACACCAAATGACTGACTTTAGAGTATATACAATCAAAGAAAGCACAAAAGGGTTTTAGGCACAAGCGGCACACTCAGCCCCCTCCTTTCGTCCTGTAATGGTCTAGAGGTGGGAATCGTGACTGGGCCCAGCTCTTAGATTGTGGCACTTATTTCAAAGCTGAGTGAGTTGGGCATCAGAGGGTTTATCTGTGAAAAGGGCTGAGACAACAGGTCATTGGTAGTGTCTGTCTACAGTAATCACAACATGTATATTGCCTACATATTCTAAATGAATCAGATATAAGAATGTACTTAGATATAACATGTATTATAATTATAGTGAAGAGTTTATTACATTTAAGTGAAGGATTTGTGCTTTACACTCACTAAAAAGATGAACCAGCTCACAGATATGCAATAAGCCCTAGATATATAGAGACACAACACTTAGACATACACATTGGACAGCACCTGTTGATTACTGCTACATTTCATGAAAATGCAAACGGGGAGCTATAGGCTTGTTGGGGAAAAGTTTTCTTACTGCCTTGTGTTCTCTTCCTCCAAGAGGAACTGTGCATTTTTGCACTTTAAACAAGTGTCCCCCCATCACGTCCGTAAGACAAGAGTTTCTATATTATAAGGAGACAATTTGTGGTGGGTGTTACAGCTAAGACATTGTTTACAATGTAATGGGAAAAATATTGTGTACTCTGTCACAGTTTGCTGTTCAATAAACTCACTGTCCTCATCCTGGCTCCTGTGGTTCCTCTTGTCGAGTGTTACACACAAAGCAGCTGTGCTTTCAAGGTCCAGCAGCCTTGAGACAAAGTACAAAAGAACTGCCATGGCTCCTTTCATCTTTAACGTGCAGTGAATGGTGAGTTTGGGTTGTGGGCATGACTGCAGCTCTTCCGGGCATAGACAGTAGTAGTGCTGAACCACCACAAGGCGTCACTGTCGAGCCGCAGAAGACTGCGCTCCAGCGCTGAGCCTGAGTGAGTGCGCCCTGCGCCCTGTGACAGGTGAGCTGTGCTCCAGCCGTGGGGCTGCCACTAAATCCTGCGCACAGTGATTACCTGTTTACCTCACGTTAGTGCATGTGCTGCAGATCACACTCAGCTCCATTGTGCCGTCAGAGTCACAGCTGATGGACACATTATTTATACGTGCATGATAAGCATATGTAAATGTGGCTAAGGGGATTTGCCCCTGAGCCCAGGCCCTGTAAATCCTGGATGGTCCTGCATGTTTCAGCAGAAATGCTGTTGTGACAGAGCCTTATTTATGATTAATCTGTGGCTGTTTGTTGAGTTCAGCATTAGTCTTAATAGCATTAGGTTCTTGATACTATTTTACAGTCGCTGCAGCATAATTGCAGCAGCACCTTAACCCTGCTCTATTCATAAAGACTCATACTCATGTGTGTTTGTTTTGATATGGTTTCAGTCGGCCTTACATTTCACATTCTAATCTGTGCCTCAGTCTCCAAGAGCCTCCTTTGAGCAGACAATCTACTCCAGTGTTTACACACTGCAGCATGGCCCAGGGCTCAGTTTACCACAATGACAACACTTTGAAGGATGGAGGACCACTGTTCTCATTTCAAAGCTGTTTTCATGTGCTGTGACTTCAGTAGGAACTATACTCAGCCTTTGTGTTTTTGTGGGAGGCTCGGGAGGTGGAGGAGAGCTGGTGTAAGTTGTGCAGATGATGGAGGCAGAACAATTGAGGAGATGGAGACTGTGAGGACCATCGACAGAAGGAGAAAGGGCTGCTCATCTGTATGTAGGTCACTAAATCAATGTGAATCAGGTTTTTGAAGGGGAGATAGCGATATTTATAGATACCATTGGAGACAGATGCATCAGTGACAGGCACGAGGATGCTGTGGGCGCAGGAGGGGCAAATCTGGGAATACACGCCTGGTAAATTAGTCTTTGGAGAATTCTGCAAACAAATGGCCAAAGATTCTAAATAGTTAATGAAACAGCACAGAGATGAGAGCAAAACAAAATATAATCAAATGGAAATCACAACATAATGCTTTGAGCAAATGACCTTCTCAGCTCTACTGGCAAAATGCAGTCAGACTATTGTTGGTTTCACTAACGCAGAGAGCATTTGCATCTACAGAGCAGCACTACAGTTTCCATAGAATTGCTATCTGTGATATCAGACCTTCATATAATTGAAAAGACTATTAGCTTTTCATTTTGCAGACTTTGCAAGCTGAGCATGCACATTTGTTATTTTGAAGTGCCATGAGAGCCACTCGAAATACTATAATATCTGACACACACAGCAGAGGTGAGCGTGACCCCATAAGGTCAAGGGTCATTGTCAATAACAGCTTTCCAGCGTTGTTCTTTATATGTTTTGTGTTGTAATTTTATTTAGAAATACCCTTGAAATGGCCTCACAGCAATGATCACCTGTGTTTAAAATTGAGAACAGTCGCCCTCTTACGCCTTGTTCCATTAATTTTACAACCTCTATGTTTGAGTCTACCAGAAAAAAGAACTTTGAACATAAATCCCAATTTCACTCCAACATGAAGTAAAATAATTGAAGAAATTGTTTTAAATTGGCTTTCTACCGTCTGTGTCTAGGACTAAGTCAAGGTCACGGACAAATTGTTCCTTTTCCACTTTCAGGGGGGACTCTGGCTGCGTTCACAGAGACAGCCTGAATACCGAGTGTTGCTAAAATAATCAACATCTCCTCTGTGCATGTAATTTGGGACAGATTTGCATAGCTGCCACCTCACCTTGCATCAAAAACCTGCTCGAGGTTACACCCAATTACTCCCTGAGAGCTCTTAATCTTTGGCCCCTTCCTAATAACATGCTCAATTAACTGATGCAATCTGACTGGCCTTTGTAATAACATATAGAGAGTATGTGTGAATGACAAGGGCATATACAGGCTTTTAGGTTTTAGGTGTTCGCAGACTTTAAAGGGAAGGGGGGACGCAAATTGACTTGTTACATTGTACAACTCACAGTGCATAATTGATTAATCCAAGTAAAATTCATGAGAGCACCCACTGTTGTTGGAGTAATTGGAGAGCTTTGAATTAGTCACTTTGAAGCGCGCCATTTTAAATCATATGACCCCAGCTAGTGAGCCTCATATGCATTTCTTAACGATTGAATATTTTTATAGCTATTACCCATTACTTTCTACCACCCAGGCTGTTTCTTATATTTTAAAAATAGTTGTTAAAAGACTATTTTCTGATCTATGCTATAATGTTGCTTGGTCATCAAATCATACCTGGAGTTGCGTTTTGTTTCAGTCACACGTGATCAACATAAGCGGCATATTTCAGCTGAATTCTTTAAACTTTTTTTTAACCACAGTATTTTTAAAAAAAAAAAAAAAAAAAAAAAAAACACTCCACCTTATGATGTCATGTGGTAATATAATTTTAAACTCCATACGCCTTCAATAGAATCATGTGATAAATTTCATCCCTGGAATTGTTTTATCTCTACCAACCAAAAGGAGGAACTATTCAATTCAATTTATTTTTGTATAGCCCAAAATCATAATAACAGTTATCTCGTCGGGCTTCACAAAATTGTTAAATTAGCAAACAAAGATGTCAGAGAATGAAGCAGAATAAGATACAAATAAGATACGAGAATAAGATAAAATACAGAATGTCCAACAACAAGCAGGCGGATGGATAATTGTCCCAGCATCTCTTGTCCTTAGACCCTCCTTCTTCGGCAAGGAAAAACTCGAAAAAAAAAAAACCCAGTGGGGAAAAAAACGAGAAACCTCAAGGAGAACCACAGTGAAGGAGAGATCCACTCCCATGGACGGACAGGCATAGACGGCCAGGACATTTTGAGCTCTGGATGTACAGACTAATAATAAAAGATGACTCAAAAATGTGTGAATGAAGCAAAGCATAACTCTGTGTAGTATCTTATTTGATTTTACTGGTTTATTGTTTTAGGACTAATATGTTTTAATCTGTGTTTAATGACTGTTTATTTGTTATTATATTATTATTGTTGCTTTTAGTCTGTATTTGTGCAGCACGTTGGAAACTGTTTGTTATGAAATGTGCCATAGAAATAAAGTGGATTGGATTGGATTAGTAAACATGTACATGGCTTAAAGTTTACAAGAATCAATTGTGTGCAAAATCCAACCTTTACCATGACATTGTCCACTTAAAACTGGACAACATAAAACACAAGGCTGTAGAATTATGCATGAAATATAAAAGCAATTTGGCACCAACTGTCACTGTTACTAAGAGAGAATCTTCATGCTGACAGCCATGCAGCCACCCACACAGTCCCAGAATATATCAACAATCTGGATTACTTTTTCATTAAAGTTCGCAATGTAATAATTCTATGTGAATGTTGTATTATTAGTATTTTGATGAAGCTTTCACGTTTCAATCAAAACTATTGTTGGGCTTAGGTTTTGTCTTTTTGTTTGTAATGATATGAATCCTAACAGAATGTATATCTTAAAACTGAAAGTACATTTGTGGTTAAGTTTAGTTTTTCCTGTTGTTCATGCGCATTGACGCGTTACTGCCTAATATTAACATCAGCCAAGACTGTTCCAAGGCAAGACTTCAAAGACCCAACAGTCCAAATCTGTAGCTCATGATAATACAGTGGATACAAAGTCCTTTCATGTCACAAATGGGACTTCTAACATCAACAAGACGCGCGCAGGTGGCACATACTTCTCCCCAAACATCTGCGTAAAGTCAGCGGTGCCCGTGGTGCCCTCTGAGCGCACTGGTGGTTATCG
>KN516514.1:65085-77637 GCA_000787155.1 Scartelaos histophorus
GAGTGGCACAGTGGTTCGCCTACCTATCCGCTGTACGCTCGGAGGAGAGAGGAGAGGCAGCCGAGGCGCGCCACACACCACCATAAACACCTACTACGATACGCGCGGAGTAGGACGGGAGAAACCACAATCACACCAACGCCATCGCCGACCCGGGAGTCAACTCACAGCCATGTATCTGAACAGGGAAGAGGATAACAGCAAAGGTAAGATCCCGGGCAAGGCGCTGTCACACGGGGCTTTTTACGCGGAGGCAGTTTCAAGGTGTTCCATGCGTGACCCGCTGTTCCTCGTGACACGGGCTGGTCTGGTCACACCTGCTTGTGTTTTTATGTAGGACCATTGCCTCTCTCTGTGTCTCCTGCCCATGCACGCACGGACCTGTGGTGTTGCTGAAAAAGTGTGGGTTGTCATTATGTAATATCGTTGCAGTTAATTGCCAGTTATAGGACGCATTATCATTAGCCCTGTTGAAGCATTATTTTACTATCTTGCTTGTAGATGACAATGCAGTGCAAGATCTATTTGGGGATACTTTTGCATGAGAATTATATGTGACATGCCCACTTAAGGGTATCATAAGACAAGGTCAAAGCTTGTAGCTGTAAGGAAACCTGCCTTTTAGTGCAAATCACTTCACTCGGGTCGCGTTTGGAAATAGTGGCACAATAAGACGCATATGTGCATTGGAAACAGAAAGCACATAGAAGGAATATTTAAGTTGCTTCTCCCACGTGTTGTAGGACGTGATTTGCTCGCCTTCGCCTTGCACAGGAACACACTTTGCCCGCTGTCCCCTGATGCTGGTATGCGATACACAAATAAGTCTCAGGGGCGCGGAGCTAATGCTAATTACGCACCAAAATCTGGAGATTCTGGGCGAATAACACCTGCTGCTGCTGCTGCCATACCGAGCTCCAGGGAAGACGCGCGGAGGAGGGAGAGGGAGGAGGGGGTAAAGAGCAAAAAGGCAGAGTGGGAGGAGCCACATTTGTTCATTTCCCAGTGATAATATGAGCTCACCACACACACACGGACAATAACACACGACCGTGCAACTGTGGTGATGGTTGTGTCCAGGGTGGTGTCCAGTACAAAATCTCAAAACTGGTTGGATTTGGGAGAAAAAAAAGCATCTTTGTTCTGGTCAATATCCTGCATATGATGAATTGATCCCAGGGGACTCCCAGTGTGTGGCGGTTTTTGGTGACCTCCACATAAAAATTGCATTTAAAAGGTTGAAAATAAATCAAAAACCTTTCTGAAATGTGATTAAGTGAATGACAGAGCGTCACAGCAAAACAATAAAGTGTGTGTGTGCTCTGTGTCAGCAGTTTGATGATTCTACCAAACCTATACAAAGGAGAAGCATGCAAAGATAAATGAGAGGCTATGGTGCAGTGGTGTCTCTCTGGTAGAGTATCAACCACATGATTCAATGTTTAGTGGTACTGTCATTGTGCCCTTGAGCATTACACCCAATCACCTATGTAAGAATATGTTTGTGTGAGTGTGGGGGTGTTATGGAGGAGAACTTGGTCGTCTAGGCATCTTAGAAATCCAAGACATTTATTATGCTGTTATAATGTGCTATTATTATTTTAAAGATGCATTGCGTAACTTTTTCTGGTCATTTGTCTGTAATGTTTCTATGTTTGAGACCAAAATAGGCCAAATTACTGGACAGATCTGTGGAGAGGCCACCCCGATCAGGTCAGAATGCCTGTTTTTCTGGGTATTTTTGAGGTATAAATTGAAAAAAAAGTAATGTAGAGCTTTAGAGTTTAATGTCACACTGTGGAAAATTCCAGGCAGATCAATGGCATCTCCATAGAAACAAGCAGATGATAAGTTAAATAGTGCATCTTTAAACATTATACAGTTTCTTAAAAACACACTCATAAATAATGGAGGGTTTTTTTTCTTTCTTTTTTTTTTAGTTGAGACTGACTGATAAATCTTGTCTGTGATGCTTGACAGTTTTGCCATTGGCCAGTAGAGTTTTGGATGAGCGGCTCAGACTTGGACAATGGGCAGGGCAGACTGTGCATGTGTCTACAGTGGCCCATGAAGTGGAGGATCCAATGAGAATAACTTTTATGTTCATAGTGTTTGAAAATCCTCAGCGCAGCGATAGATTTCAGAAGTCAGATAATTTGTTGATGCTGAATATGCTAATTGGCAGCCTTCCAGTGGTTTCCAAGTTAGCCGCGTCCTGCAGAGGCAACACCATCTGATCCTATCTCCAAAACACTACTGTGGTCTTCTCTGGGGCAGGTTCATTTATCAGATTTTAGACTCTGATCTGTCACTGGAATATTTTCCATTTTGCCTCAGTCTAATTTAAATGAGCTCTGGCCCTGAAAGTAAACTTTTTTTTAATGTTTTCTACAAAATTTATAAATGATTACTTCCTATTTCTGTAACCATCCACACTTGCTTTTTCATTATTGGGTTTGGGATGTGAAATATGGCAAAAATCACATCTTCTTAGAGCCAGACCAGGATTTCTTTTTTTTTTTTTTTGGTTCCACTGAATAATGTACATACAGGTCAGGCTCAACAACCCATTACTACTAATATTATTCTATACTGTTGTCCAGCGACTGTTCCTCATTGACTTTGTTGATTGTGAATGAGTCCCCGAGGATGAATCGCGGTCGCAGATGAGTGGGTGACTAATTGCTCGGCGCTGTTACCTCTGATGTTTGAACACTGCACACGTTATGATGGCGCTAACATAACCATGACTTCACATACTTTAGTCGGAGAAATAGTACTTTGGAGTTGCTGCTAAAGTGGGACGGTGAAGGTCAGTGTGAAGGAAGTGGTGACGTAAAAAATATTTCTAACATTTAACAAATGTTTTGCGATTTAGGGAGATATAAATGTAAGTTACAATGACAATCGATAGCGCGTGAGTGAAACTTATATTTGCATTTGCATTAGAGCCAGTTTTTATGTGGATTGACAAGGCGCTAATTGATTTAGGAAGTGGGTGTTCTGTTCTGACAGATGTTCCCTTATAGCGTGCACCGTGTGGCCTTTAAATTCACACGGCGTTTCAAGGTGGAGTGTCCAGGAGAGAGAGAGAGAGTGTGAGAGGGAGATGGAGGGAGGGATAGAGGGAGAAAGGGAGAAAGGGCTACCAGGGACATATTGATTATGATCTCAGAGGATTAGAGCAGCAGCGGGGCAGACAGGTTGGTCATACGTTAGGCAGACGGCCTAAGAAACTGCTGCCCACTGTCATAAACACCTCACTAATGTCAATAGAGGGCTAAAGGCAAGGACATTAACGGGAGGGAGCTAAGTGGTACAGATAACATTGAGTATAACCAGTATGTCCCATCTGTTTTTATGCAGAAGACGCTCTTTATGTTAATCCAAGGCCCCATAACCTCATCTTTATCTCCTTAAAATGATTCATGGCAAATACATGTTATTATAAAAGGAATCATGTTGTTTCTCAAGCTCATCAAGCTCATAATTTGTTTTAATAAAGCTTCTATATTATTTAATCCATGTAATAATGCTGTTACCTCACCAATGAAACAAAACACAACAGCAGGTATGTTTTTTTTTTTTTTTTTTTTTTTTTTTTTTTTTTTTTTTTTTTTTTTTTTTTTTTTTTTTTTTTTTTTTTTTTTTTTTTTTTTTTTTTTTTTTTTTTTTTTTTTTTTTTTTTTTTTTTTTTTTTTTTTTTTTTTTTTTTTTTTTTTTTTTTTTTTTTTTTTTTTTTTTTTTTTTTTTTTTTTTTTTTTTTTTTTTTTTTTTTTTTTTTTTTTTTTTTTTTTTTTTTTTTTTTTTTTTTTTTTTTTTTTTTTTTTTTTTTTTTTTTTTTTTTTTTTTTTTTTTTTTTTTTTTTTTTTTTTTTTTTTTTTTTTTTTTTTTTTTTTTTTTTTTTTTTTTTTTTTTTTTTTTTTTTTTTTTTTTTTTTTTTTTTTTTTTTTTTTTTTTTTTTTTTTTTTTTTTTTTTTTTTTTTTTTTTTTTTTTTTTTTTTTTTTTTTTTTTTTTTTTTTTTTTTTTTTTTTTTTTTTTTTTTTTTTTTTTTTTTTTTTTTTTTTTTTTTTTTTTTTTTTTTTTTTTTTTTTTTTTTTTTTTTTTTTTTTTTTTTTTTTTTTTTTTTTTTTTTTTTTTTTTTTTTTTTTTTTTTTTTTTTTTTTTTTTTTTTTTTTTTTTTTTTTTTTTTTTTTTTTTTTTTTTTTTTTTTTTTTTTTTTTTTTTTTTTTTTTTTTTTTTTTTTTTTTTTTTTTTTTTTTTTTTTTTTTTTTTTTTTTTTTTTTTTTTTTTTTTTTTTTTTTTTTTTTTTTTTTTTTTTTTTTTTTTTTTTTTTTTTTTTTTTTTTTTTTTTTTTTTTTTTTTTTTTTTTTTTTTTTTTTTTTTTTTTTTTTTTTTTTTTTTTTTTTTTTTTTTTTTTTTTTTTTTTTTTTTTTTTTTTTTTTTTTTTTTTTTGTGCCCTTTGTACATAAATTTGCACTATATTCTTTCCTTGTATATAACTGAGATAAAATTGTATTACTATATTTCTATATTCTTATTTTTTACTTATATACACACCCATATAATTATGAATAGAATATATAGTGAATATATAGAATATAGTGCAAATTTATGTACAAAGGGCACAAAAAACAAAAAAACAAAAACATACCTGCTGTTGTGTTTTGTTTCATTCACATATATTTAATTGTCAATCTGTCTATATCTCCAAAACTGAAAACGCTCTGTACCTTTTTGTGACGCCATGAAGTTTTAGTTTTTACTTTAGTTCAATAGAGATTGACAATCCCAGGAGCTGAAATGATCCAAATGATTTTAATGAAGGTGTGTGAAGTTTCAAAAACACGAAGTCCTGACTAAATATGCAGGATTTCTGAGTTAAACATGACACAACAGTATAACATAGATCAGAAAATGCTGTGATACGGGTCCTTTAACAAGTTTTACAGTCTCAATTATCCAAGATTGGGACCCTGGCTCTAATACTGGCTAATTATGATAATAAAATACCTAATTAATTATAAATGATTTGTTACTCAAGTGTTAAACCAATTTTGAACCATAAACAATTGAAGTGAGGGGCTCTACACAGTGGTGCGTTTGCTATTGAACCACTGAAAGAACCAAAACCAAACCCTATGCGAGCACCTTTGAAAGCACAGACTAATTAATGCAAATGAGAAGCGAATGGTTATGTACATTGTTCTACACTTGATTTTCTTTACATCTCTGTCGTGTGGGGACACAGTTAGTTGATTAGTTAAACGGCTGATTGGCTCCCCGCTGTTTCCGTGTGTCTTAATGACTTTGTAATTAAGAGTTGGGCCTTGCAACTCATGTTTCTATCTCCTTTTTCTTTTTTTTTTTCCCTCTCCAACGTCAGTAACAAGTGTGAAAATGTGCCAGACGTGTGCCGCTGTCGCCTCATGCAAATAGAAGCCTGTTCTTAGATTGAAGAAAACATGACAATTAGATTCTTACAGATTACAATAGAGTTCTGATAGAGCTGCACTGTGGCACACAATACAATATTAGCTACAGACTGTGATGACAGAGCCTCACAAGTTTATTTTAGTGAGATACTTCCCACGACTGTTTTGTTTGATGAAAAAAAAAAAGGGTAGCTTCATATTGATAGATTCTGAATGTTATTTGTCATTTTATTCAAAGTACAAAAGACCCATATTATCCATTTTCTGATTGATGTTGTAATGTCAAAAACACACCTGGAGTTGTGCTTTGTTTCATTGTTGGATTCACACATGTTTAAAAGAGAAATCCTGCAGATTTAGCTCTTCTCTCAAACAGAAAACACTTTGTTCCACCTTGTGATGTCATATGTAAGTGCTCCACTGTGTTTTTAAACTCCATGCACTTTCACTAGAATCATTTGGATAATTCCAGCCCTAGAATTTCCTGAACAAAAGGATAAAGGAAGCTGTTGACTTAAAAACTACCACTACATGACATCACAAGGTGGAACAGAGTATTTTATGCTTTATAGATGTAAACAGTCTAATAAAAATATTACTCAAACATGTGTGAATGAAACAAAACACAACTCTAGGTTTGATTTTGATGAGGAAACAACATTCTACCATGGGTTAAAGCTCACAAGAGTCAGTTTTAGGTCATATACTTTATAGCATATTGTCATTCAGTAGAATCCACTGAAAATGGTTTATTTTGTTATTTGGAGCACATTTAAATATATAGAATACAACAAAAATACAGTTCAAGTGAAAAGATCCCAGAGAGGTGTTTCTCATTGACTGAAGCTGTCACACATTCACTTTACTTATCTATTATTTTATTTATTTCATTTTTGGGACTGGGAGTGCACTGTGACTGGGTTAGAAAAAGTTGAAAAGAAAAATATACACTATGCACTATGCAACTTCTAGGGAGAAGGGTCTTCTACTTTCTTGTCTCTGTGGTGATCTTATTTCTTTGCCGGGAATGCTCCACAGTAAGGCATTAAACATATCTCGCATGCATTTGTTCAATTACAGCTGTTTAAAAGTCTAAAATACCTTAAAATATGACCATGTGCTGACTTGCTTCTCCATAGATCTGACCATTAACCAGCCCATTGCGATACGTAAGTTTATTTCCATACTGTGTAGAAAACTTTTAACTTGTAGCCTTGCATTACTTTAAACAGAGCAATGATGTTATACCCACCTTTTTATTCCCCTTTTACTCTCTTATAAATTTCAAAGTGCTTCCTGCTGGACTCTTCAGGTCAGTAAATGAAGCGCTGCCCTGTCTATTGACAAGTGTTTTAATAAATTGACATGAGAGATTTGTTGGCAGGGGCCCTCATTGATTGAGTATTCAGGTGCAGCTTGGATTGGATCTTCTGAGAGGAAACCTGTGGTCCACTCAGCTCATGCATTATTCATGTAATCAGTCTGGTCTCACAACTGACAACAACTTTATGGTCTCTCTCTGGACATTTTCCCCACTGCTGCTGCTGCTGCTGCTGCTGCTGCTGCTGCTGTACAGGCCCTAAACAGGTTAGACTTAGACAAACTTGATCCACAAGAAAATTATTTGGGCACAGTAGCTCACACATCACAATATATTATAATGAAACAGAGCAAAAATATAAATTATAATAATAATTCTAAAATAACTCAAATAAGGCATAATTATATGGATGTGTATATAAGTAAAAAATAAAAATATAGAAATATAGTAATACAACCTTATCTCAGTTATATACAAGGAAAGAATATAGTGCAAATGTACGTACAAAGGGCACATATTAAAACAACTGAAATATACATAGGCTTAAAACAAAATAAGACATATTAAAAATTTGAACTTTATTTTTGGTTGTGGTTTAATCAAAATGTAATCCAGTTTAAAGGGCTCATATTACGCTGCTTTTTAACCTATTATAAAGTTGTTTCCTCATCAAAAACATGCCCAGTGTTATATTTTGTTTCATTCACACATGTTTAACACACACATTCTGCATATTTAGTGGCTCTAAAAGCTCAACAGAGTCAATTTTGTGTAATATGGGAACTTTAACATTCTGAACAGTTTTGTCATCATTCAATTTGATTTATTATTGCTGCATTATTACATTTCTGGTGGAGGGTCAAATACCTGTAGATCTCCATTAAGATCTTATTGCTTCTTCCACAACAATGTTCCACAGTATTACATTAAACTTATCTGTTTAGGGTGGCCTTTCCACACATACAACCTGCAACTTGCCCCGGCGGCATCACCTGCTGCCTCCATAGAGATAAGTTTAATTATACCACACTGTGGAACATTATATGTACATGTATCTGAGTTACCTCACTGTGTAGTGTTTGTCTAAAGAATAGAACATCTTTCACACTGACGTTTTGATGTTTTTCTACTGATGCAGTGTTCAAAGTAGCCTAAATGTGCCTGATATATGGACCTGTTTGCACTATCTATCCTTGAAAATGATGTATAATGGTGAAGCAGGGTTTGGTTTAGATTTAAGCTTTGGGCTCTAGAGGGCTGCAATCCAAGTCTCACCCAGAGCCACCAATCTCCCTGATTTAGGCCTGGCATGGGAACCTGCTATCAGTGCTGCACTGTAGTTTGGCCTGTGGGAGATAAGTCTGACACTTAGAAACTTAACGCAACAGTTTTCTTTTTGGACTCCAGCCTGGAATCACTCATAGAAATTTAAGCAATTGGCCAGTACAAAAAAATCAAGGAAAAACTTCTACATATAATATTTGTGCATAAACATAAGATTCATAACATTCATAACATAGTTTAGTCTAAATTTGGTTTAAAATGTTTTCCATATTCATCACGCTGACTTTGTGCTAATAACAATGATCACATGATCACATTATTGAGCCTTTTAGGGCTGCACGATGCATTGCAATTAAATCAAAATCTTAATGTGAGTTGACGCAATTATCAAATTGCAAAGGCTGCAATTATTCAGATAATAGAATGTCCTCTGCAAAGAACAAAATATTCTGTTCCATTTCAATCATTTTTTGTATCTGTAGTTTAGAACTTGGAATGGATTGTTGTTAATTTATTAGTTTATATTTCAGTCGTCTCTCAAATGTTAATTTATGCCATTGGAGCTGTTGACAATGTGCACAGAGAATCCTTGTTTAACATATCACAAATGTCATCACAATATGGGCCAATAAACATTAGTTGTGTGGTCAGATCCACTAACCCACAGTTTGGTGGTGCAATTCCAGCTCTCACAAGTGATGAATGTTGTCATTAAGTTGTTGAGCAAGACACTTAACCCAGCCCATCTCCACTGTCTGCGTACACTGAATGTTTGGTTGAATAAGTGAGTGGTTCCCTGATGTTAAGCACTTTGAGTGTCTTGAAAGGTAGAAAAGTGCATATAAAATGTCACCACTGACCATTTACCAGTGCTAATAATTACAATTAGATTTTTTATGCAACCCTACCAATTTGTATAATGAAGCAATTAAAATCTAGAATGGAAACTGTAATACTTATCTTTACAAAATTAAGTTATTAAAGAAAAAACCTCTTTAGCAAATCCAAGTTGTCATACACAACTGAGAACCATGTCTTTGCCTATTCATCTCAGTCAGTATTTTAGGCACGGATTACACAGCGGTGAGCCTATAATTTTAAGCCAGCCCCAATATGCTGCCCTTAAACACATCTGCAGTGTTGTGATTGGAGCCTTCAGCACAAGATGAAGCTATAATTCACTGGAGACAAATTGCTTGTGAATGAAAAGACCTTCATTATGGCCTTGGGATTGACAGTTGAAGATACTACCTGGACTATTCCTCTTTGCGCATCAAAGCCTTTTAAACCACCAAGGAAATAGGAAATAGTGGACAGGGCGAATTTGGACTGTGTATTTAACATGGTGTGAAGTCCAGTGTCAGCACAAGTCTTGTCAGGCTCAGAACTCTTTGTCGAATCTGGCCGCTAGAAATTAGTGATGGCCCTCTTATTCATGGCGGTTTTACTAATGCAAGATTGGACATTATAATATTGGAATTGCCTTGTCATTCCTGTGATATCCAGGTAAGAAGCTAATACGCTGTTACACAGAGATTTTATACTTGGGCCAGGCTCTTGTAATGAAAATTCAACATGCTGTCTGAGGAAGTCAAACACCTGTCAAAGCCATTAAAAAGTTAT
The DNA here is from genome assembly GCA_000787155.1 of Scartelaos histophorus. Classification (NCBI taxonomy): domain Eukaryota; kingdom Metazoa; phylum Chordata; class Actinopteri; order Gobiiformes; family Gobiidae; genus Scartelaos; species Scartelaos histophorus. The sequence goes on from KN516514.1 coordinate 74,750, forward strand.
AGATCTACAATTAAGAAGCACTTTTGACTAATTTTTACTATAGTTTAGACACTATACGCGTTTGACCGCTGCTTTATCTAGGCTTGGGACTTGTGTACTGACTGTTGCAAATATGGAGCATCATCAGGTGAATTGGAAAACTATTTAGCATTAAGGCTGGATGATATTTCCAAAACATGTATTATATTTTTTACTCTTATTGATCAATGGTTAATCAATTGTGTGACATCCTAAACTCTTTTATTTTTACTGTAGACCTCTCATCTAAAAGACCCAAACTGATGATTGATCATTACAAAATAACTGAATCTTGATCTCAATTTAAATGTGATTAATGAATGAACATAATGATGCACAGTACATACACTGCCAGTCAGTAGTTTGGACACACTTTTTCATTTAATTTTCTTTAATTCTTTGATCATTATTAACACTGTAGATTCTCACTGGAAACATACTGAATATAGTAAAAGTCAAAATAATTCAAATAATGTATTAGATTTTTGAAAACAATTGAACTTTTGGCATTCATTGACCTTGACAAGACACACAAGTATAGTGCAAACTATTTAATGTAAATTTAGCAAAAAGCTCACTTTAAGAAGGGTTTGCAGAGCTGTCGACTGTGTAATATGTTTTTTTTTCTTTACTACATCACTCAATATATCCTACATCTTATCTGATGTCTTCTGTGTGTATACAAAATTAGAAAGTAAACTTAAGGAAAAATATACAATGAAAAATAAGGTGTTTCGACCCTATTGGTGGTTTTCTTGTATTTAACTCACATGGTTCACTTAGAATTCTGTTTGTCCCCTGAGGAAAGCCGTAGTCTGAAACGTGTCGGGACTTTTAAAGTTGTCCATTTTGAGATGCCATAAATTAATAAAGGCATTTTATTTCAACCGGTGAGTGCCTTGGATTTTTTGCATCTTTAAACCAACTTCCCTTCCCCAAAGACACCACTGTGTTTTTTCTACTGTGTATTATCCTCTGGAGGTCCAGGAAGCGCTCCTTTTGAAACTTTTTATATTGAAAAAGAAGGTGTATTCACCTTCTGAATTAGATATTGTGTTACCAAGACATCTACAATTATGGAATTGTACTGTGTATTTAAGTATATATAGTCTGATATATACCACATATGCATCAGTAAGATATGCCGACACAAGTACACAATTATGGAAACATCTCATCCAAGTCAACAATTCTCTGCACAAAAGTAAACGAGACACTCAAGATTCCTCATTGCTGACAAAGACTTCTTATTATTATCTTAAATGATTGTAATCTTCACACCGAGCACAAACCATCTTCTATTTTGTTGTTTGGTCCCATAGATATCAGATCCAAATGTCATATTTCACAGCACAGTTTGAATTACACACATTAAGACAGCGGCGCATAAGCACTGATTTTGAGCCCTATCTCCGCACGACCTTTGCACGAGTAAAAAGTGTCACACACAAACGGCGTAATTGTAGGGAACGCCTAATCAGCCCATTTGACATTTAATAAATCGCTCCATCGCCGGGATTAATCTTATTTAGCCTCCAACGCACAGTCAAACGCTTTTAAAAGCCCTCGCGCATTTATACTGGAGGAAGGCGAGCCGATAGGGGTCTGTTTCAGGGCTCCAGAGAAACACAGGGCCCGGGCGACAACACAGAGAGAAGGAGGCAATTACAGGCTTTTGTGAGAACACCTGCGAGAATCTAACCTGCTGTTTTTACCGTCAGCTCCGGTGCGCGATGCTACAGGAAGACAGCGGCGCTCATCAGAACAAAACTTTAATCACGGCCTGATTGTCTGCAAAACAGGCAAAAATAACAAAATTACCTTTATTTACTCATCCGTTTGGGAAGTCAATGACAAAATGATGGCTTTAGGAGGTAGAGCCGAGGGTATGCACGAAATCCTGTATAAGGGAATGTGGTGTTTTTCAACCTCAGGGCAGCTCAGAGGAGGATCAAACAGACGCTGCTGCTGTCACTTGATAAGGTGAAATATTACGAAGCGTTTTAAGACAATGGCAGGCCAAGCTGGAATAAGGCTTTTGTGACTCATGTCTGACAAAGTTTAGTAAGTTTTTTGTTTTTTTTTAAATAAAACTTTCCAAATACAATTTTTAAAAAAGTCATTCAGTGTTTTTGTAGTGATTGACTGTAGGAATGAGTAAGAGCACAGATCTCATCCAATCCATCTCAGAGTGACACACTGTTGTGGCAGCTGCTGCACTGTGGGAAAATCATCTTTCTTATGGCATCAACTTTATTACTTGATGTTAGAATTACAAAGCAACTGATTTTTTCATGGCCAATGCCAATTATTTAGCTCTGACAATATTTGAGCTGATATGTGTGGCAGATTTTGTTTTTTTTCCAAATAATGTAATTGAAATGTACTAAAAATTACCCCAAAGCCTTTTTTAAAATCACAACACCTGTATGAGAGCTCTATAATCATGTTTTAGGTAATTATCTCGTCACATTAAAGTGTTGAAATAAAGTCTATACGCTGAAAAGTCCAAATATCAATCTGTAAATACATAGCAATATTTCTCGACCCACAGTGCTACTATTTGATGATATTTTTGCTAAAATTGTTTTTTTCTTTCTTTTTATCAAATGTGGGCTGTGATTAGGATGGGTGCTCCCCTGGACGTATAAACCTGCAACTACACACAAAAGCTCCAACATCCACTGATCCTGATTTAAATCTGCTCCATTTTAACCCCAAATTTGATGCTGTGTGGAGCATAACATCCATCTGAGCAACTTTTACAACAAGCCACATGTTTATACATTAAGCTGATTTGCTGATAATAAGATCAATTAAAGATGCACTAGGTAATTTCGGTGGGGGATCTGTCACCTGTTTGTTTCTAT
>KN516517.1:12810-25998 GCA_000787155.1 Scartelaos histophorus
GAGTCGTACAGTCAGGTAAAAACAAAAGGAAAAAAACTCACAACTATGCAAAGATGACGCTTCCAACTCACGCCACAGGTTACATTAAAAACAGAAAACCAGTTAATGCAATATTAGGTAAAGTAAGCTGTTGAGTGAGGTATGAAGATTCTAGGCTGAGTTTGCCTGTTTGCAGTTTTCCGGGTTTTGTCATTGAGGTTGTAGCAGCTTAGGTGTGGAAAAAAACCCAGTTAAGTGGATTGTGGCCAAAGATTCCCTGACACTTACAGATACATGCATCCTTTACCTGTAGCTGACAACGCAAGAACAACAATGTACTAAGCAGTGACAGAAGGACCAAGCTTGGTGAGGCAGAGAGCTAAAATGGAATGAAATAAGCCATTATAGAGATAGTTGTGCCACCAATATCCTCACAAACAGCCTCCTTGTTTAAGCAGTTGCAATAAAGTTTTGAATGAGCGCTTGGAAATTGACAAACAGCATTTGAAAAGCTCCCTGAAGAAACGATACTGATGCTCCCAGCCTAGAGCTCTGACAAGATATCCTTAATACATTTGTTAAAGATTAGTTATCATACAAAACACTCATGTTACCCAAACAAAGAACTACTACGTCTGATTGGACTACTTGATTAACAATACAATCTCTCCACTACAAGCATAGACTGAAAGTTTATGAACTATTTGCCTACAGGAATTAGAGGGTGAAGTTGATAGATTTTGCTCTACGGTGAGACAGGGGGAGGGGGTTATATTTGACAGAAAAAGACGTCTCTACCATCAGTGATCTACTCTCCTAAACTTTTGAAGCCCATCTAGTATACAATGCAAACGGATTTGTTAAACCACTTCACACGACGCACACGTTATGGTTTAGGTAAAATTCACCTTTGTCCAGTACAAAACATGAAGTATATACGGCCTACCATCTTGGATGTAGGTACAACAAATAACAGTAAGCAGAGAAATCATGATTTGGGAAAATTAGAGTCCAGGTTCCACAGAGCAGAATGTTTGTCCAGTATAAAAGACACAGAAAAGGGCTGTTGACTTGAACGTTATTTCTTAGATCTATGCTTAAGCAAGGTCCATCGGTCTATCCAGTGCTGCTGCATGATATTATGTATGCGTTACACCCTCCAATGGGAGCAGGGTTTTTGGTGAACATGGTGGTGGCACTGGTGTTGGAAAATACAGCCCAGTTCTTGTTAACAGTAAGTCAGTATGTTGAGTGAGGTAGCATGCGAAATTACTGTTCTTCCTCATCTTCTTCCTCCTCTTCCTCAGATGATTCCTTGGATGCTTTTTCTTCCACCTCCTTCAAGAAAAAAATAGAAAGTCGTTTTAATCAAACTCCCACGGGTACACGCTTTTGAAATGGTCCAAGGGCCGTCAACATTTAGTACAATAGATGCTTGTGATTCATGTCTTAACCATGATTGCTTTAACTCCGAGAACCAACATGAGGGGGAAAAAACAATATAAAACCCTTTGATAAACCACCATAGCATAAAAACCCCATGGGAAGAGTGAGCCATCTGTAGTCTAAAGTGATTCATAGGCCCAATGAGTCACTCAACAAGTTTGCTTTTGCCAAAACAAGTTCATTCATAAAAATATTTGAGCCTCTTCAGTAGGGTAGCTTTAGGTCATTCCTTTGTGTGACTAATGTAATCCAGACTTCTTTAAGTGTACGCCCAGACCATGCACATGACCAAATGTTACTACAAGACCACATTCGCTTTCTAGCGTAAACACGAGCCAATTGAGACTGTATGTGCAGGCATTTTAATGGAAAAATAAACCCTGAGCTTAGAAAAGAAAAAAAAGTGAATTACTACAGACCCTTTGAAAATGCAGTGCCAGGTTGTAATGAGTGAAGTGACTAGTCAGAAAGGAAGCAAGAGTCATGCAAAAAGATTAGGGGAAAATGTAGTTTGGTCCTTTAGACTGTCATTCCAAACATAATTCAATTGGGAAAGGAATGGCATAACAAATGTGAGCATTGAAGCAACACGCAGCCAGGCAGGGTGCTTACCTCCTTCTTGGGCCTTCCTCTGCGCTTCGCTCCTCCAGCTGCGGCAGTTGTAGCCTTCTGCGATAAGAAAATAAAATGCAACGTTAACACACAGCAATCCTTGATATACAGTATCACTAGCCCATCACAAGTGCTGCCTCTGTTTGCCTGGAGATGGCAGCAGTATCTCAGCAATAAGCCAGATGGAGCGGGGCATTGGGTTCATTGGCCATTATCTGGAAGGCCGACAGGAACTGCACACAGGGCACTCCAGTTCGCTGGCCACCTGGTTTGAGGCTCAGAGACAGCTGGTTGGACCGGGCAAAAACGCTCTGCAGCTAAACACAATGCAACCAAATCTATATCATCCATGCATTTGCAGTCAGTCTATCAGTCTCTCCACCAAAACAGCAGCGAAAAAGCGCACAGGGAGCTGAAGGGTAGGGGAGCGGGAGAAAAATCAGTTGTTGCTATGGAGACGACAGGCAGAGAAGAACTAGGGCTGTGTGCTGGTGGGGGCGGGGTGTGTGTGGGGGGTGCTCTTAGTGTCAGCTTGGTAACAGTCTTGCGGCCTCTGCACCTGCACTGCACTGTGCATGACAAGATACAGGAAGCAGGAGGGCAGGAAGTACACAAGTGAGCATCACCCGAGGCTTTAACAACTCAAATCTTAGTTGACAGTTTAGGACTGAAACTGTCAACCAATAAACCAAACACTCAATTTTGATGACTCCAATCTTAATTCAGAGTGTCCAGTAGGAGTGATTTGTTACCCAATGAGTCCAGACTCCTGCCTTTATTTTGTAGGCTTCTAAATGACCTTTAAAAGCAGAAGCTAGTTTGTTGCAGGACTTACTTTCTTGGTGGCAGTCTTGTTTTTGCTGCCCTTTGGTCGCCCTCTTGGCCTCTTTGGAGTTGGAGAGCCGCTGGACTCCTAAAGGGGGAAAACAAAAAAACAAAAAAAGAGTCAATGGATGTTGGCACAAGACAAGACCACACATCCCTTTACATAATTCTATACATTTTATAAATGTCATACTTTTGAGTGCATTCAAGAAACGATAATGTGGCAATGTGTGGCAGAACATCAGAGTCAACCTGGTTTAGCTCGAAAGAAAAAAATTGTTTAACTGATTCATACGACTGCTCATGATTCATATAAAGTGATAAGACATGAAAGTGCCACTTTGAGCACAGTTATACATTATGTCATGGCCGACTCATCTATTCAATTCAATTTATTTTGTATAGCCCAGTTATCGGTGGGCTTCACAAAACTTAATTTAGTAAACAGAGATGTCAGAGAATGAAGCAGAATAAGAAAAATAATAATTAATAAATAATTCAGAAATACAGAACAAGCAGGCAAATGGATAATTGTCCCAGCATCTCCCATCCTTAGACCCTCCTTCTTCAGCAAGGAAAAACTCTATCACATTTTTACGGTTCCACATTTTTACAGTTCCAAACACTCGTAGCAACTGTGGAACTCAATACTAAAACACAACATGTTGAGTGACAGCTATATGAGCCATCCTGCGCTTTGACTCTGCTATGTCATCCATTAAATGGTGAACAGAGGTGGGCAGTCAGGAGGTTAAAACCGGTTTAAAGGTGTTGAGTTACAGGTTGCTTACAAACCAGGGAGACACAGGAAGTGTGTAGTCTACATTTACACTAATCATGAGGTGAGTAAATGGTCAGAGGTTCTTGTTGCAGCCATATGTTCAGTGTTCAGTTTACTAAAGGGTTTTAGAAGAGCAGCCACTTAATGGGATATGCAGGCACCTTTACCTGCACAGCAGCTTAGGCCACTGAGACAGTGGTGCTGTTAGTCACTGCATTACCTGCATGACTAATAAAATGACATCCCCTCTCTGAAATGCAGAGAATTACAGGTCGTGGGTGTTGTACCTGGGGCTGCTTGCGGGGTCTTCCACGCCCCCTCTTCTCAGTTGCCTCCTTCTCCTTCGGTGAGACGGTCCCCTTGTCGCTCATGTTTGCTTCCTTTCAGACCTACGAAATAAATCACACGACTCAGGCGGGCTGCAGAGGAGAAGGGCACACGCCACTGGGCTTTACCCGTTTGACCACGGCCAAAGATGCACACACATTTAAGTCAATTAGTCCTCGCTTATTTCCCGGTCTATTTACGTCTCGACCGCGCAGAGTTGCAAAGCCTAAAGGTGCCGGGCGAACAGGAGATTGGCTTCAACCCGGCTTCAATGATATGCTAAGACACGGTAGGCAGCCAGAGGCCGCGCCAATCTGCATAAAGCCAGCTGAACTCGATGCTCTCTTCGCGGATCGACCATGATTCCAGGCCCGGTGTGTCGTCCCTGAGCCGTGGGCCTGTGTGCACTACTCTATCATGGAGGCAGAATGTGCTTCGACAAACAATGGCTGCTGTGTGCCGCCAACACCGCAGTTTACAGATTGGATTTTGCAGGGAGGCTACCGAAAAGCTAGTGAACGTGTAGACTCGGTTTCGCTTTTTGCGGCGAAAGCAAAACCCGCGCAAAGCAACAAAGACTCGTTCCATTTGATAAACGTGCAGCCACATTGAAACACAATAGCCCATCGAGCATGCAAATGAATGTAAGTCGCATTTACCGTCAGGAATAAAGTTCAAGGGATTAGAAGACGAATTGTTTTCTCGTAGCTGGTTATTCCCGATTAAAAAGCCTTGCACCTATCCATAGGCTAGTCTTTATTCGTCAGACAACGCGCAGCCCGCCCATTTAAAAGACCAGGTCATGCAGCCTCTCCAACCCCATCGAATTAAAATAGAAATATGAGCAAATAAAATGAGAAAATAAAAGGCTTGAAAATATTTACCGTAACGTTGAGTTTATTCCAACGACGTCCTAAAAATAGCATGCACGTCTCGTCTCCGGCAGATAAAGGAAAAAGGCGCCAGCCAGGAGGAGTTTGGGGGCAATTTAAAGCGCCGCCCTCACGGGAGCAGAAACACTGGAGGGCGGAGATATGATAAATGGGCCACCAACAGCACGAGTGCAGCCCCCTCACGTATCCTAATGTCCAGCTTTAACTTCCCAACACTCACAACATGTGCAACAGTTTTACGCACAAGAGTCACCAGCAGAAACATGTATCATAATGAAACTCTATGTGGTAATAATAGTGCTGATAGGCGCGCGTGTCCTGCAGCCCCGCACTGCCCACGTCTCCATGGTGATGGGCAAAATGGTGCGTGAACCATGACCTCCCCCAATATAAACAAACAGTCTTTAAGTGAAATGGTTCTTTCTTTAAATGGTGTCCACTTCCATTCACACAGTAAACAGCAAACACACAGTTCCATAACCTGAGCAGAGCGGTATTTCAGTATACAGTGTACAGTGTATATGTAGAAGTATACAGTGTATATGTAGAAGTATGTACATGTACATGTATAAGGTCAGAAAAGCATATAGCATATGTTTAGTGGACCTATATGTTGTGGCCAAACCCTGATTAAATGGAGAGTGGGTCATTCTGAAGCAGGGGCATGGGGACCCTTTGCAGCATATAAGCACTTTGCTGGTGGTATGGAATTATTTCAGATTTTAGTAGGAGGGGAAATTGAATAGTAATTAAAATTTAAAAATACTATCTGTAGTAGCCTATATGTATGAACATATAATGACTCACAATTGTTATTGAATTTGCTGTGAGTAAGAGGATACCTGGTGAGTCAGAGGATAAGAACTGTCTCTATTACACATCATCAAACCATAAGTGCTTCACTTGGATGACAACACGTCAATACATTTTCCTAACCAAAGGTAATGTCACGATAGAGTAGGTATACCTACCATAACCAGCCATGAGTCCTCTGAGTACTCTGGACACAACTGGCTGACACTGGCCGTGTCTGTAGTGAGTTCTTCAGACTCATGTCAGAAGAGCAGAGGCCTGCTGCTATATCCATCTCTTAGGAAGCTTTTTTCATTCATTATCAGTGCTTGTTGTGTCTCTAAATTGTAACACATTATAATAAATTAAAGTGCATCAATATTAAATCAAATCTATTATTTTGTTATATATGCATTTTATTGTATATAAATTGTTTCAATTTTTCCAATGATTTTTTAAAGATTTTGTCATCCAAACCATATATATGACAGAGAAATAAAGTCAGTGGGTCAGTTAATCAGTAATTTCAGCTGCATACCAGCCGCCTACATCTCGAGACTCAAATTCGTCTTGTATCATTCAGGTGTTGTGTGTCATTGCATTTGAAAGAGATACGCGTCTACACCTTTTTCTTTGGGGGTGACATTTTAGGAGGGAGGTATAGTATCCAAGAGCTCACTTAAGTAAGAGTAGCGGTATTTAAGAAATGACTATGCTTTATTTAAGTGAGAATAAAAAGTATTTGGGCAGTAATAAGACTATCTTTTGGGATGTAACATAGACCACAATAATAAGAAAAACTAAATTCTATCAGAATGGCGTACATCAAACGTTTAAAGGCTTAATCATTTAACAATGACAATACAAAGCTTTGTCTTTGTAGTGGCCGTGAAAAAGGAAACAAAACTTTTACTCAAGTGTAAGTAGACTTATATATACTAATATATTCTCTTTATACTCATTATGAGTACAAGAGTGGTGTTGGAAAACTACTTTGAGTAGGTTTTTGAGTTCTACCCACTTCTAATTAGCAACAATTACAGTTCACAATTACCTTGATCTACACAATTTTTCTCTCAAACTCTTTCATGTTTTAAATTGCTCCATATACTACACGGTTCCACCTCTGCACTCTGATACATACATATGTAATCTGGTGTCACTGTACTCGTTTCATAGTAGAATAGAGCAAAGCGAGATGGCGTACAGGGCATGAATGAGGGAGTGCTTTTCTCAATGACTTCAATGTTCTGCTCAGCATGTGCTTGCCTGGCATGCCACCCCTCTCCCACCCCTGGTTCTCACTCTATTCACTTCCTTCCTCCCTGTCTTCCCCAAATACTTGAGGCCCATCCCCCACAGCCTCACACATCCATGCCATACCCAGCCCACAGCATGGTGGAGGCAGGAGGAAAGAGGCAGAGAGTAGGGCTGGGCCATAGGGCAAAAAAAAGAACCTATTTGCTTTTACTTGTATTCATCAACCATCATTTTTAACTTGCAAAAATACAAATGTCTTTCAATATTAATGCTATGAACAGAAATAAACACAAAATCTGAACTCAGCTCCAACAATAAGACTTTACTGACACAAGATTAGCTTTAGACCGCTCTTACAAAGCTCATCATTGACAATTTGCAATACAATAAAAACTGATCAACCCCACAGTCCTATAGGAAAGAGAGAGTCTGGCAATAAAAACGTGTTTGAATATGAATACACAGTAGAACCTTGTATATATCAATAATTTAGTTATGATAAAAAGGGCAATATGGCTATGAGAAAACTAGACATCATTTGTAAATCAACTGAAAGATTTCTGCTGCTATTTATTATTGTGCAATTGTATCTAAAGTCTGTACTTTGTTATTAGCCACACTTCAAATAAACTATTTTATACAGTGTGCATAGACTTTCTTAAATGAATTAAGTCCACAGATCTAAATTTTTTGGCTGCAAAAATAAATTACCATGGCAACCTTTATATGGGCCATGACCCTGCGTTTGAACATCACTATCTACTACACACTATCCCCTTAAGTAATGTGACTAATCAGCTTTGTGCCAGTAACTATTACCCATCACATCGGCCTACTACCGCTTTGAATGGAAGGAGACATGCAAAATGGGAAGGATTTACAATGACAATCCAAACCAGATTTTAAGGGTGTACATCACTCCATCTGATTTGCAAGACAAAAATAACTGACTATAGGCTTGCTAATTTAAGTGAGCCAATTTGAATGTAAATGCTAATCAAATCTAGCAGGAGACACTTCCATATCAGATCTTCAGAGTGTCTCAGGCTTGGTGAACTCGGGCAGACAGAATCCTATTAAACATTGGAGAGGCGAGGGGGGGTCTTGACCCACTTTGGCATGCTCTCCCCTCCCCCACCCTGTGTCCTTCTGCCCTTTTTTTTCACTGTATACATCCACACATACATCAGGTTTTTATTTGTATTTTTTGTAGTTTTTTATGAGCTGCAAAACGTCTACTCTGCAGTACAAGGTGGATCACAGATGTGGATACAAAACATCCTATTCCTGCCTGGGATTCCCCTTTCCTTTTCTTTTCTTTTTTTGGATGAGCCGGGACATGACTAACACACACACACACATACACACACACCACACACACACGCGACTAACATCCTCCAACCAAAGAGAGGGGGGAAAAATGGCGGGAGAGAGAGAGGGACAGAAGAGAAGTGGATTGGGGAGGGGTGCAGAGGAAAAGTATGGGAGCTGAAGTTGAAAGGCAAGGCAAGGTGGGTGGGAAGAGGGAGAGAAAGAGAGATGAGGGAGGATGGGGTGTGGGTGGGTGCTACTTGGAGGGGTGAACAGAGGTTAGTGGGCGGGGGATGGGCCCTCATGAGTAGTATCTTAGTCACACACAAACAGAGGAAGTAGCGCGTGCAGCCTGTTTGGTGAACACACAGCTCTGTATTTAGCGCGGAGACTCCCATACGCGCAATATAATAGGCGCATTTAGCTCCAACTATTCCTCGGGCTTCCTCCCGTCTCTAAATCACTCCTCCACGCTCCCTTTTTTTAAATAGCATAACCGGCCACTTCCTGAGAGTTTTGGACCGGGATCTACAGCATGTATAAGTCATACTGTGTGAGTCAGTCGAGGAATATTTGGAGAGAGAAAATGCCATATGTCTGATTCAGTGTCATCTAAGGCCGCGCGTCTGTAGCCATGTGTTAGAGCGCAGAGTATTTCCATAGCACCGCAGTATGCAGCTGGCTAATAGAAGCATCTCATTCATGGTGGAAGATTCACTTTGACTTGACCTCTGCTCAAAAGGGGCAGGGTCAGCTGAGGTCCAGTGAAGCAGACAGATTACTGCCTGGAGGACCTCTTCATTTGAAAAATATATTCAGATTGTGCGGGTTAAGACAGCACCTTTTGCCCTTCAAATATACAGAGTAGGATCAGAGGGCATGTAGTGAGGCTTCTTGCTTGTAGTGTAGCCCTGCTCTTCTGTAACCATAAGCCATGAGAGAAGCGTCGATGTGAAGCAACCCCTGATAACTCACACCATCTGGTGGCGAAAGGTGTAAATGCTATGAAAAAGTAAATCATTTTATGATATGAGGGGTGATAGAACGTGTCTTTTGACCTAAGCATTTGCCTTCATTGCATAAAGTTTGTGCGTTAGGTTTATGTCTACAAACAAGTCGAAGATGGTCTGTGGCTTTTGTGTCCTTCACAGTGGCAGGATGGGGCGTGATGGAGATGTCCAGGAGAGGGCAGTGTTAGTCAATAAGAGAAAGCTCTAGGCTGCGTGAAACTTGTCAGGACCAGATAAGTCTATAATACCTGCTGAAAAAATCAAATGTCACACGGAAGAAATGAAAGTAGCTCTCCAGCCCTGGGTTTAATACAGCTACGCTCTTCACAAAGCAAAACCTAAACATTTGGCTCTAGGTTGGACTGGCCCTCGTCAGGCGGCTGTGCGTCCCTCCAGAGCGGTGCGTGCGTAGGGACTGTGTCAGTGTGACAGATGAGCGTGTGTCCTCAGCTGGAGGGTAATAAATGGGAGTCACCTTGTGACGCTGCATCTGGACGTTCAATTCACGTTTCTCGCGCTGTCTCGGCTGATTGATCAAACGGGAAGGACCCGCCTGTCCACTTTGGGCCTGTCACACGGGGCTTGGCAGCGGCAGTCTCCGGAGACAGCGCCGGGCTGCAGCACATCTGTGCGCTTCTTACTTTATCACTGCTTTTATTTCCACTGGGAACAGGCAGCGCCAGCCTCAGAGCACAGTGCTGATGTGATGAGCACAACAGCAAATAAGAGGGCGGCTTTACAGTGATGATAAAAGGTTTACAAACTCTCCACAAAGCAGGTGCTTGGCTCACACCACTCTGGATTCGCTCCAGCATTTGTCTTATTGATTGCATTTTGACTGGCACCCCCCTCTCAGGCAATTGGGCCAGAGCCCTCGTGTTTCCAGACCACAGCAAATATAATTGGGCTGAACAAGGACAACACACACTTTTTTAGAAAAGCATGGCAAGTTTTATCTGTCTGTGGAGAAATCTCATGATATGCTTGGCTGACTCTAAAATATCTGAATACATTTAAAGTGAATTTTCCATGTTGAAATAAAACAATATAAAGGCCACCAGGAGGATCCAGTTTGGTTGGGGACACTCTTTGGACACTATCAAAATTCATCATATGTTAAAAGTGGCGTTTTCACTAAGAAAACACACAGTCATGCTTCAGAGTAAACACATGAGTTAAGGCCAAAAACATGCAACACCCCTGTGACCCTGACCCCTGACCCCTGTGACCCTCATCATCCCTGTGACCCTGACCCCTCATCCCTGTGACCCGTGGGACTACGGATGGAAATTAGCTGTATAGCTACAATCCGGCGTGTTTACATTCGTGCTGGTCATGTATGTTCATTAACATGCACTGTCCCAATCAAAATATAAATAAATAAAAATAAATAAGGCGTCCTGAATGAATGAATGAAATGAATAAGTTGCAAATAATAGTTTATACAGAACACAAACCCCAGACTACGTTTGCAAAGATAATAATGATTTGTTAAGGAAAAATTGTCATCAAGGCCTAAATCCAAGTTGTTGAAGATGGACAGTGTGAGGAGGCTGAGAGTTCTACTGCTGCAGTGCAGGTGGGCGGGTGTGACCTGCGTCACAGAGCAAAGTTCTTACTGAACGTAGACCTCAGCTGGATTAGTCCAGCTGAAAGTTAAATCCTGCACTACACTTGGTTGTCCCTCCTCAGACGCCTGCGTGAGGCGCAGGGTGTCGCAGGGTCCCACAGAGGTGATCGGCTGACAGCTCTGCTCTCTGTCACCAGGATGTGCGTCTCCGCCTTGACCACAACGTAGTGTTGAGTGTCTTTGAGTCACGGTGTCAGATCTCGTGGTATTGATGAGGGATTGGTCCAATGAAGATGGACGGTGAGGCTGCCACCCGCGGGGGGCAGTGGAGACGGATGGATCCATTTGAAATGCAGAGGGGGCTCCACTGCCACATTAACTATTTAAGCGTGGTTATCTCTGGGTAATGGTATGCCAGCACCCCCGGAACAAACTATAAAACACAGGCTATAGGTGTGAGCAAGATGCTAATGTGGTTGTACAGAGAATGCCAAACTGAAAGGCCCATACAACAGAATGTCGAGGAGATTTTCAGTGATGATGTTGATTTGGCATGTCTACATCAGAAGCTTTTTCCTAACACAATCTACAAAAAGGCAGGGAGTAGGAAATGTGAAGTGTCTTGCCAATGGACACAATGGCATCTTTAAACACACATTATGTAACTTAGTTATTTGAGAGTTTGGCAGATGAGGATATTATACCTTGATGCTTTGAGTGAAAATTGTCGTGATTGTCACGTACAAGTATGATTTGGATTGTTTTAGCAACATTAAATCAATGGCTAAAATATTCAGTTTAGCAGAACACAGGGCTTATAACAACATACCCTGGATAATAGTCCAAAACAGCTCTTAATACAGTCGTCAGTGTGAAGTTTTTCTTTAGATATTTCACAGTTGGTTAGCGCTCTTGTAAAGGACATGCTCTTACAATACACAGTTTTCTCACTTTTCGAGAGGGCACATAGCTCTAACCCCAAGTAAGATAGAGTAAAAGGGGTCTGCACACTGGTCTGGATTTCCAACAAGCCTCAAATGATGTAGTTAACAGCGCTGGACTTCACAGCAAATGAAACAGAACCTGGAGCAGAGAAGAGGGCACGCAATGTCTACAAGGACCCTAATGTTAGAAAGAAAGTGCACTCATTACAATAGACTGGCTCCCCTCGAGAGAAAAGACAATACAAGTCTTGACTTTGCCTGTTATGTTTCAAGCTCGTGCCTTTAGCTAATAGTTGGGAGGGAGTGGAGAAGAGAAAGGGGGTTATCATGAAAGTGGGGGCAAGAATACAGATGAAATGATTCATGTTCAGAGCAGATATGTGGCACACTGGTTCATATTTTCAACTCAAAGTCAGAAGGTGCTGGGTTCAGTTTACCAGGCATAAGATTTTCTGTATTTTCTGCCCATGTTTTGGGTACATCTAACTCCGAAAACACACGGGTTGGGTTGGCTAGTAGAAGTAGTGCAATTAGAGCTCAGCACTGACTTTGGGAATTTAGCTTTTTTACCATTTTTCCCATAGACTTTCTGATACACACAGAAATCATTTATCAGAATATTGCATTTTAAATGTGCTTGCTGGATTTAAAACAACCCTGTTATAAATATTAGTTACCACATAGCCGCTTATGCCTTCAAACTCTTCATATTAGAATAGTTTGAAAAGTCTATGGGAAAAATTGAAAAAGGAAGGGGAAGGGCGGTGGTCACTGTTGGGCACCATTGCAGAACTCTACATTAGCTCAACTTACAGGAACATAAATATTTGATTGAACGATATACCAGAAATAATTAGCCTTCATTTAAAAGAAGGCTTCAGAAAAAGAAGCCAATTAAATGGTTTTCTGATGTTAGTCTAAGTTTAATATTATATCATATTTAATATTATATTACAGAATTTGTCTAGGGCTGAAATATATTGGATCATATAATTTAATTTCTATTCCAACACATTTTGTAAGTTTAACTGTACTATATTTTTTTAATTAAGCCCCAATTCCCAAACACATTTTTAAATACCCCCAAGAGCATTAACGTTTAAAGAAAACTGAAATATGAACTGCTATGATAATACAAGAATCATCTGCATTTCAGAACATGTTTCAAGAGGTCTAAACTAAAGCGGTGAGCAGGTTTAAACCGACAGAGCTTCATGGAGACCTGACAGAATATTACTTAAAGGTGCATTCTGTAACATTTCTGGTATGAGTTGGTCAAATGGTTTTCTTTCTAGATATGTTATTGGAGATGTTATTGCTTTGAATTTTTATCACAGTATAGTATTAAACCTTTCTATCTCCATGGAGACCAAACCAGACCAAGTTACAGGTCAGATCTGTGGAGAGGCAACAATGGTCACAGTTAGAATGCCTCTTT
>KN516517.1:26529-51762 GCA_000787155.1 Scartelaos histophorus
CCTTGGTCTACAGATTTACAACCTTATTGGCAGTGGATACGTCCTGGTCATCTATGCCTGTCCGTCCATAGGAGTGGATCTCTCATTCACTGTGGTTCTCCTCGAGGTTTCTCTGGATTTTTTTTTCCCACTGGAGTTTTTCCTTGCCGATGAAGGAGGGTCTAAGTACAGGAGATGCTGGGACAATTATCCATCTGCCTGCTTGTTGTTGGACATTCTGTATTTTTGAATTATTAATTAATTATTAATTATTATTATTTTTCTTATTCTGCTTCATTCTCTGACATCTCTGTTTGCCAAATTAACAATTTTGTGAAGCCCGTCGAGATAACTGTTGTGATTTTGGGCTATACAAAAATAAATTGAATTGAATTGAATAATGTCATGTGGTAATACAGAAAGAGCTCCACTGTGTTTTTCATACACCTTCAATAGAGTCATTTGGATCATTAAATCTTGGAATTGTCAATCTCTATTGAACTAAATGTAAGAGTATCTTGAGGTAACTTGAAAAGTATCACTTTATGACATCACAAGGTGCATTTTGAGAGCTTTGTAGACAGACTATTATTAAAGGATTACTCAAATATGTATGAATGAAACACTATTCTGAGTATGTTGAGGTAACAATATTCTAAGACTGGTCAATTTTGTCTAACATAGAACCTTTAAATAACTGCAGGTATTTGAATGTTCTCCAAGTTTTCTTCATGTTGTAAAGATTTGACACGTGGCCTCCCTAATCCCAGGTCCAGCAGGTCCATACCTCATAGGCATACCTGCTGTGGGGGTCAGGGTAGGACTACACCTGCTCACTGAATAAATCACACTTTTGTCCATTCTGCAGCTGCAATTCCAATTAACCAATGGGCCCCAGCGAATGCACCGAGGTCTATGATTAATTACCCCAATCTGACAGAATACAGTGCACTGACAACATCCCAAAGGCCACATTAAAAACAAACTGAACACACCGGTTTTCTATAGAAATATTGTTCTCTTTCGCTGACACAAGTGATTATTTTTCCATATCAAAACCTGCCCACACATACCGAATATAAATAACTAAACATATAGGTGTATTGCTATAGCTACTACAGTACTTAGTACGTCTAGAATTCTAAAAAGTACTAAAGAAAATGTAAATGCGAGGCTTGCAGGAAGGAGTTGCATATGAGGACGATTCATTAATCTACCTCTGCAACAGTTTTTACTTTTGCTTGCACTTTTCCCCAATGAATCAGGTGGTAGTTTTTTGTATTCCACCATCTACTTTTGTATTCTAAGGTAGTGATATAACTCGATTTTGTTCAGACAGTGCTCAGAGATAGTGACGCCTGTTTATAGATTTTTTAATATTATCTACTGAACAAAAGTATTTGAGAGTGAGAGTTATGTAGTGTGTACTGACTACCAAATGAACTGATCTATAGAGTTAGTTCCATAGACTTTTTACATACGTGCACATAGCGAACCCACTAACCACAGCTCGACTCCTTTTCCATTTGTCTTTACGTTAAAAATGGTCATTTACAGAATTGTCACCTCTCTATGCTGCTGTCAGCTTTGTCATTTTGCTCTTCAAATGTTCATATTAACCCACATCATCCTGGCGTTTTGATTTAGATATTTTTTCCTTAATTAGATTCCAAATTCACAGCTGTAACTGCTAGAATAGGGAGCTTCATTTGACACTTTCTTAGTCTACTTCTTTTTACAGTCTACGGTCAATTCCAGTGCAATCATAAAAGTGTTAAGGATTGTTTGTTCTGACACAACTGCTTCTTCTTTCGGCCAGCCCCAAGGTGTTAGACAGAAGATAACTATTCTTAATGTCTTTAACCTTTAGGTGAAACATGTAGCAGTCTGCTCCTTCTGTCATACTGTTAAAATCATTGCACTTTTAGGTTTTCAATGAATCGAGTGTCCCTAACCAAATCAACTGGGAACCTGCCCCAACCAAATATTTAGTGGGCATTTTTTGCTTTCTGTTTCATACTTCGCTACTTTCTGATCTATGTTACAATGTTGTTTCTTCATCACAAACATTCTGTACCTGGAGTTGTGTTTTGTTTAATTCACACATGTTTAACACACAAACCCTGCATATTTAGGCTGAGTTGTTCTCAAACAGTTCCACCTTGTGAAGTGTTACGGCCCCAGACCTTTAGTTTGGATTTTTGTGTGTTTTGCTGCCATTTTGTTCCAGCTGCTCGAGCCCTGGCCCCTGATTGGTGGAGCGTCCCTTCACCTGGCCCCGCCTCCAGCCTCCTCCCTTCTATTTAAGAAGATCACAGCTCCTGTTCAGGGCTGCTGGTCTGTGTGGTCAGTCTGCCAATGTGTCTCATTTGTGTCAGTCACTTTGTGTTTGTACTAGTAGTGACTTTAGTGTGTTGAGACACTCGGTTTGGTTTAGTTAATTCTGTTTTGTGCCTTTAGATTTGGTCACTCGATTCTGTTTCTGAGTTTGTGGTTTTCTTTGGGACATATGTGGTTTTGGTTTATTCTTGTGTCCCTTAGTTAATCACTCATTTTGGGAACTCATGTGACCCGTTTTAGCACAAAACTTGGTTTATGTTAAACCTGTTGTGTTGTTTTTTAACTTGGTTTAGTTTATGTACATATTTGACCATGTTTTGTTAAGTTAAACCTTTTACACACCTGTTAATTAAACATTACTTATTTATTCCATTTTCCACCTTGGTGTTTTTTTGTTACTTTCCACACCTGAGCCGAGCTGGGTCGTAACAGAAGTCATGTGATAAAACAGGAAGTCCTTCACTGTGTTTTTAAACTCCATACACCTTCACTCGAATCATCTGGGCAATTTCATCTGAATATAAAATAAAAAACGTAAATGTAGCTGTTAAAAAGTAGCTGTGTGGAAAATTCATGATAAGTTTTTGATGAGGCATTAATTTAATCTATAATAAATGCATTTGAAGCAATTAATTCTTTG
Organism: Scartelaos histophorus; assembly: GCA_000787155.1. Lineage (NCBI taxonomy): Eukaryota > Metazoa > Chordata > Actinopteri > Gobiiformes > Gobiidae > Scartelaos > Scartelaos histophorus. The sequence continues at coordinate 29,489 of KN516517.1, forward strand.
CAAATAAATTGTACTTTTATATGATGAATGAACAAAGTTGGAAAAAGTACATACCATAATTATTTAAATTTATGACCATTAAAAAAGACTAGAAACAACTCCAGCTGTATGTATACACTATGGTATTTTCAGAGCAGGGCTGATAGGTCTCATATTCAGTGCTATAAGTATATCCCCATGTTCTATGATCTGACCGCTCTCTTACCAAATCCGTTCGGAATAGAAAGTTCTGGTGCAATTATTTCCCTTTTACACGGCTCGCGACACAGCTCTCAGCTCGGCAGCTCATTTAAATAGTGCCTTTAATTGAACATAAAACTGAGGCGGACGAGGTGGAAGCAAAGGTTAATGCAGCTGACACAAAGGCCAGACAGCAGCTCAAGTCTAGCCTTAAGTGTCACTGTGAGCCGCATCAGAGAAGGTACAAGGAGCCCAATTAAGATCCTCCAGTAATTAGGCCTATAGTCTGGACCTGCACTGGTTTATGGCACCGTGCAGACAGATACCAGGCTCACCACCTCCATCCTTATTTTGTCCATGATGGGAGAAGTCTGGGAGGGCCGTCCGCTGCCAGATTTAAAATGGAAAGGTCATGGATGATGTAACGAAGGACGAGTGAGGACGGAGCACACAAGGAGGTAATTGGAGAGGCAGTGGCACAAGGGACAGAAATAGGCGGATTGTTTTCATTTTGGAGAGGTTTGTTAAATAAAATATAACAAACTTGACAGAAGCACTTAATATACACTAAATAATCACTTATATTCTAATGTAAATACTGAGGTTATAAAGGTAAGTGCCCTCTCGTGGGTGGAATAAGAGGAGTAAAGGGTTGTAATAATGTAAATGTTATCATATAACTCATTTATTTCATTTTTTTAATTAGGTGAAAGTAGCACCAACTACTTTCTGGAGTAGATCCTGGTTCAACGAAGATTACTGACCCCTTGTGGCTGGAGATAATATTGTTACAAGTTGTGCGTGGGCTTATCTCTCATGTTTTCTTTAACACAACAGAACATAAGACCTTAAAATCACAATACAAAAACCAATCAAAACATAAATAATCAACATAAAAGTAATATTAAAAGAGAAGAGTGTGAAGAACCTTTCAGTCATATTTGCACTTTTGCACAGCTAAACAGAACAGTTTTGAACCTGGATTTAAACATAGAGCAGAGCCTGTTTCAGATGTTCAGGGAGAATGTTCCAGGTTTTGAAACGCTGACTCCCCATGTTTAGTCCTGACTCTGGGCACCAGCAGGAGGCCGGTCCCAAAGCTCCTCAGAGGACAGCTGGTTCATATGGCACTAACATGTCACAGATGTACTTTGGCGCTAGGCCATGGAGAGACTTAGTAGTAGAACTGCTTTAAAGTCTATTCTCTGAGCCACATGAGCCAGTGAAGACCTGAGCACAACACTTATATGCTCAAAATTCCTGGTTCTAGTCAGGACCTGAGCAGCAGCACTCTGGAGGTACTGCAGCTGCCTCACGGTGAGCAAAGTTGAACAAATATTAGAGGCATGTAAACTAGTTATTTGCTTGAAATCATAAATCTCTCTTCCTGTGCAAGATGTCCAAAACCAACGGTAATGGAAACATCTGTATTCTGGAAAAAGCAATCATTGAACATTAAATACTCACTGACTATATCTCCATAGAAACCATATATAAATAGCTTAAATACAAATACAGTCAATTTATCTTGTCTTCAGAACAGGTGGTGTGAAATGAACGCCACAGGAGCACATCCATTTACATATTTATACCATATTTTTCACAATAATATTGATCTGAGCAAACATGCATGCACTCGCTTTGAAGATTAATTTTCTACCATAAAATCACTAGCACACAGGAGATATTCTGAAAAAGCATTCCTTATGTAAATCTTGCATTTCTAAAGGATGTTTACAGAAGACTTCCATGCACAAAGGGCCCGTTTCACTTCTCATATATAGAGCTGGAGTCTGCCGCCTTGAAATATTTGAAAACGAAGACATCTTATTTTTCTTCACTAATTATTACTGTGCACAAAGCAATACATCCAAGCTGCTATTTATATTGTAACAGCTGGTCTAATTAGTCTTTGAAACACACTAGAAAATATCTTCCAAGCATATGTTGGGACCCGAAAAGCTTGATTTTTGGAGAGTTTAAATTTACCCATAATGCAAATACTTCAATTGTCATTAATTGATGCCATGATGCTATTTTCTCCACAGTAAAAGACAGAGAGCTTTCAGAGACAGTTTTGGCACCACCTCATGCATCATTCAGCGATGTCACAAAGCAGCTTTTAAGACACAGCCACGTGAGTTTCTTTTCCGCCGCTCGGTCCAGGTGATACTGCTATTGTTAGAGGCACATGCGCTTCAGTGTGTTTCTTATCATCCTGTTTTATACCGACGATTCTTATGTCTAATACATGCAGAGAGAAGTCTTTTCAAAGGGGTGTTTGCTCATCCTAAAATAATAAGATAATCCTCCAGCTATAGGGACCATGAACCTCTCAGGATCCCGTGGAGACGCCCTCAGCTAATGTTGCGCCTGTGGGATTCAAGGATTCTTATAATTTCCACATTTTAAGTATTCATAATATTAATATTAGGCCCATATTATGCTATTTCTGATCAATTTTCTAATGTTGTTTCATCATAAAAACATATCTGGAATTGTGTTTAGTTACATTTACACATGTTTAACACATAAATCCTGCATATTGAGTTCTTCTCTCAAAATGTCATATGGTAATACACAAAGCACTCCACTGTGTTTTTAAACTCCATGCACCTTCACTAGAATTATTTTGATAATTTTGTCCCTGGAATTGCCAATTTTTACTGATTAAAAGGTAAAAGGTTGCTCTTAATTTGAAAACTACCACTACAGAACGTCACAACAGAGTATTTAGACCTCTGGAGATGTAGACAGACTATAAAGGTTAACTCAAACATGTGTGAGTGAAACAAAACACAACTCCAGGTATGTTTTAATAACATTCTAACATGGCCCAAAGCTCACTAGAGTTAATTATAGTTCCTTTAATAATGCCTTACTGTAGTTACTGCTGCACTGGCTTGATCATTTCACACTCTTTGGTGGTAAGCTCCTTGTTCTTCACTTTTATATTTGCCGCAGTTGAATTCGGGTATGAAAGAAGTGTGGTTGCCAATCTGCACCACTGGCTCCTCCAACCACCACCAGTCACTCACTCAGTTCATACTAGGGAGGTTGAGAGAAGTGTCTTATCTAAGAAAATAACAATAGCATGCACATGTCTAAGCTGGCTTTTGATTATCGACCTTTGTGCTATTGGATGAGTGTCTTTCTGGAGACAAAATCACTCAGTTGGTATTATCTATGGTTACTTTAATCACATCTGAACATTACTTGGTTAGGCTATCGTTATGAAAATATTTAAAAATCTTATGCTTGGGAATGCACCAATGCACCAATACAAACCTAGTATCAGACACCCACGCAAATATTGAACATTTTGGTGGCTTGGATAACGGTTTTCAAGATATTGGTTCAGCTTGGTCCATAAACTGGAGTAATATAATGATAAAAATGTCTCATCATAACAAACTTGTACTTGTATTTTTACAAATGCTGTAGATACGAAACACATTTGGATTTTATTTTACCTTATGCTGCCTAAAGGAAATAAATCTTATCTTCAGTCTCTGCTCTCGTATTGGTTGATATTGGGTACAGGCTAGATACAGCTAAAGTATTGATATTGGTATCAGAACGAGACCTGGAGTGGTGGATCCCTTCTTATTTGTTTCTTACTTTTATATGAGCTTTTCATCAACAAAATAAATAAATTGAATGAAGACAAATGGGGTTTAAGTGTCTTGTCCAAGTGCACAAAGACACTACACTGATGGGGTGATTGCACTACTGTACCAAGGTCAATCCTGGTTGACATTTCTTTGTGTCCAGCTCTATCTGCCCTGTGTCATCAGAGGTATAATCCTCCCTGAATGAAAACATGGCCAAACTTGAATTAACAATACTACCACAGTGTGTTGACGTATCATGTCCCCAGGTACTAATGGTGAGTTCACCTGTACTAGATATCCAGATTATCCTTCCTCTCTTTCCAACTCTTGAACTACTTGAACTTAGTTTTAGTGTACCGTATTTTTCAGACTATAAGGTGCATCTAAAATCATGACATTTTCTCAAAAATCAACAGTGGCCTTATAATCCAGTGGCCTTATGTATGACCTTTGGTTGTGTTTAACCTCCAACCGATCTTATGTTGTCCACATTAGTCTAATAACGTATTAGTGGGCGAGTCAGGAGGAGTAATATGTTGGCGACATATAGGGCGACTGTGCAACATACCGGTAGTTCTGCCGTGTGCTGTACAAGGACCCAAAATGCACCTGTTAAGAGACATGCACCATGCAGATTTCAGGTTTTGTATTTTAGTGTTAAAACTGAACAATGTTGAGAGGGACCGGGCATGTTTGATGCCCAAATCACCAACTGTTAAACTTGTATTTTTGTGTTAGCTACAACTGAGAGTTATTGTAAATGACCTGAATAAAGTTCGATTTATCCGACACGCGTTTTGTTTCTCTTATTGTGCCTTATAATCCGATGCTCCTTATGTGTGGACAATGACACAACTGACATATTATTTGATACTGCTCCTTATAATCCGGTGCACTTTATAGCCCGAAAAATACCGTAGTTTAGTGGTTTATTTGTGATTTGCAGCAAGGAAATAGACTACCCCATTGGATCATGACATGACAGAAAGGCTGAATTAAAAAGTACTTATAAAGTCTAACCCTATTATTACTTTTACTGAACTATTTCTACAACGTACACTGTAGCAGGAGCAAGGCCAAAACGAATACATTTTCCACAGGCGATATATTCACAATAGTTTGAGAATAAAAGTGAAGCCCACAAAATCTGCATTTTCCTATTTCCTTTATCATTGCTTCACACATCAGGGAGAGAGTGTGTTGACAGAGGGGCTGCAGATATTGCTTCCAAAACTGCATTCCCACGCTGGCCCCTGATAATCCCGGTGAATAAACATCTCTTCACTTGGTAAATATTTCTGTAGGTGCATCCTGGCATCCTTTTCTCTTTCTTAAAACCTTTTGTCCTCTTGTTGCAAGGATTAAGCCACAAATATTCACAGCACAGAGAGTTAGGAGCTGCTTAGAGATATAGGGTCATAAAATACTCTTGGCTACAGTTCCATATTTGTATGAATTGGATTATATTATAGGAGTCACAGCAATATCGAGAAAAATGTCCACAAAAAGTAAGGTCATTGAGTTTTCCGCCAAGGACCGATTTGTTTGAAACTTTCTCTAACTTTTACTTTAGTTCTATTGCTTGTGTTTTGCTTTTATGCTTCTTTGCTGCAATCATTTGTTTAGCTGGTGGATGATGGTTTCACATCATTTGTCTTACAGCCGAGGTGCCACATTTTAAAGGAACTGTACCTGATTCTTGCAGTCTTAAAATATTTAAAACAAAACTTTGTATTTAAAAAGTTTGCAATGCTTACTCATCTTATGCATTCTGACCATCCAAATGATTCAGTGCAGTATGTAAGAGCTTTTAACAACGAGTGGAGTTTTGCTGTCAGAATAAAGCATCAACTAGAATGGTAACAGTGTACTTACAGATTTTTATACTTTACTATTAGACGCAGACAGCACACAGTGCGCTTATTTTGACCTTAGGAGCTGCTTACACAATATCTGTACTGGAGCAAGACACATTTTCACATTTTGATCAAATACATGGGTACAGGCCTTTTAATAAAGTAAAAGACATGTAACTAGGATTGTAATGTTACTTATTATAAGGTAAAACAGAGGCAGAGAAGTACACATCTGCTGTTCTCTGCTGGTTTTTTACATTCTATTTCTAAGTTAGTTAATATGATGGATTGTTTCTCACTAAAAACACTGTCTGTGTCTTTCCTGTTTGTCTGAACGAGGTGTATTTGAGTAATAGCCCGGCATCTGGAGCAGAACACTTGGATTTTCATAATCATTACAAGAATATAAAACTCATTTGATGCCATTTATATTTTGTCAGTACAATCAGGTATGCATAAAGAGAAGTCATTTAATTTTGTATTGTAGTCAAACATAGTGGAGTTTATAAATTAACGTAAATGGATGGAGAACGGACAAATGGATAATAAGATAATATACATCTTCAGTATAGAGCTTGAAGAAAAAAATTAAAATTAAGAATCTGCCATATTTGTGTATCACAGCGCAAAATGTCCATACTTCAATATGCAAGTTAAAATGTAATCAATAAGATAAAGGTATGGGTATGATACATTTATCATGCTACAATGTCTCAGAACTTTTGAATAAATGTTAAAATCTGGATTAACATTAGGCTAACCATGGTGAAACTGAGCTTTATATTAGAATTGCATAGCCGAGGTAATTAAAAGTTAGTAGTTAGCTGCTATGTGCATGGAGAATTATATTACAATTTAGAGTATATAAAAATATTTTTACATGTGTCAACGGCAGTACAAGAATACGACAGTGTTAGTGATCCACAAAAGCACACCACACAAATATACAATTCAACAATATTCAGTTCAATATTGAAGCGGAGTAAATATCTGGTATTTGAGCTGACTCCCAAAATAGTGCACTAGTAGGATATGTGTCACGAGTTGAAATATATTTTTGTGCATATTCAGTAAAGAAGTGGTTCTCAGTTGAAATAACAATGTTAGATTCTCAAAAAATCCTTTAAAATTGTTTACATATTTGGATCACTCCACTGGCTATTTTTGCAGCCACAGATGCCCCAGGGAAGACTAATATGAGCATGGCTGCCAATCTGCACCTTTGGCCTCCGATCAACATGGAACAATACAAACATATGTATACACAGGCAAGGTGGCAAAAATGTTTTGCCCAAGGACATAACAACTGAATGTACTGATCTGGAATGGGAAGGAACCATCAACCTTTGGATTTGTGATTAAACTCTCCACTGGTTATATTCTTTTAAGACAGACGTACAGTATAAAACAGTTTAACTGTGACCATTTCATATTTGCAAGTCCTCCTCCAGATTTTTCACGACTAAAATAAAGCTAATATTATTTCATTTGACAGCAACCACATATTCACTTTTTTATTATTAAGATGGGAATAAAAACTTATAAAAGTCATAAAAAGACATAATTTAACTCTATATTCTACAACAACTGAACACTAGTGTTTTCCCAAAGAAGCCAGCCTTCATGAATCAGCTCCTCATGCGAAGCACTGCAGACTTGCTGAATATTTCATTCTGCAGCACTGGGCCCTGCTAAGACCCTCTTCTCACAGAAACCTCTGCATTTGGCACATTAAGCCATTCAACCCCATGTTTCCCTTGTTCCAAATGCGCTCTCTCACAGTTGCTGTGTGGGTTAGGGTCAGCTCCGCCCTCCCCCGCCTCCTTTGTCATCCAGTACTGTCCGAATACTTGAGCCGTATTACTCCATAGTGTTCTGCTCAAAGCTGCACCGTGATTGATTGGTCGGCCCGGTCCCTGTACTCCTTCGAGATGCACTACACGTTTGATAAATGACAACACAGAGCCACAAACACAAAGTTAAAAAAAACACAGGAATGCTGGAGCTAATAATGTTGAGAAAAAGTATGGTTATGCTAAATAATATGAGATTTGGAGTAGGAAGTGTTTTAATTAACCTTAAAAGGTCCATATTATGCAAATTTCTGATCTGTTATCATGTTGTTTCCTCATCACAAGCAAAGCTGGAGTTGTGTTGTGTTTCATTCACACATGTTTAACACACAAACCATATAGCCTATAGAGAGATCCTCATGTGGTAATACAGAAGTGCTCCACTGTGTTTTTAAACTCTTCACCTTCACTAGAATCATTTGGATAATTTGGTAAAAGGCTGTTAACCTCATGCTACATCCCAAGGTGGAGCAGAGCATTCTGGGCTTTGGAGCTATAAACTGAATAATAATAAAGGATTATGGGTATGCTTATGATGAGGTAACAACATTATAACATGGCTTAAAGCTCACAAGAGTCAGTTTTATGTAATAGCATGAGCTTTTTTAGAAGACTTGTTAAGAATGATTCAGGTGGCTCAATAATTATTTAATGAACACCTTAACCTTAACCCCTTAAGTAGTTACTAAAAATTGATGACCTCAGAATCATCTATTTGTTCATTATGCATTAACTTTTTGTTCAGGCGTCATTAATTCAAGAGTAGTTATTGTGAAATGTTTCCAAAAATACTTCCTTTGTCAAAACTGCTCAAGGAGAGAAAGGTTTAAAAGCTTTATAATTGTATGATGACATTCATTTTAGCAACAAACAGCACAAAAGAAGCAGGCTCAAGCACTATTTAGTACCCCAATCTTGTCTAATGTCAAAACTTAATCGAAATCATTTTTGTATTATTTGCTCCTGCCATTCAAAATAGCCTAATTTATTCACAAAAGCATCAAAACAACTGACAATGGGAAACAGTTTATTTAGAAAAAAAGGATTCAGTAAATTGCACATCAGAGCTCCAGGATGAGAGGAGGAGGCTTGGCTGTTGAAATAGCTTAGTGTTGGATTACAGTTACATGTGTAGAGCGCTGTGGGGGCTGCTGGGAAGTACAGTGGGGCTGATGGATCCGTGGCCTCGTGCCCAGAGTGCTGCTGTGTGCCCCCCCTTCAGAGCAGATGGGTGGTCCCAGGATGGTTTCTTTACTGGAGGCACCGGCTCTACATGCCGGAGATGCTCAGTCATTTCACACTAAGTAATGACATTTTAGGAGAGTTTATGGGTTTACCACCGGATCTAAGCCAAGTCAATAATCACGTTCCAGGAATATGGTCTAAATCAGGCCCAAATCAGCTCTAAAACAAGACTAAACAAGAGCAGTTCAAAATGAGGGATAACACAGAGAATGCCAAAAATGTGATCAAACCTCCCTGTCAAAGCCTGAGCTCGTCAGATCCGGATACTAAGCAGAACTGGGCCAGGTTAAAACTGATGGAAATATCAGGCACTGCGGTATCAAATGCTGTCGTTGTGTCCTCAAGCAAGGCATTTCACTCACATTGCCGAGAATGATGTTTATGGTTGTTGGAGGGGCCAATGGTACAGATCTGTAGCTTTGCTTGTGACAGTCGACGCCACCATCAAGTGTGGAATAAATGAATAATGCACACAATTGTTTTTAAATGCTGAAGGGGGTTGTGCTTTCAAGTAAGATGACATAACCCTTACTTAACTGAAGCTAAACATGCAGACCTAGCAAAGGGGAGTGAAAATACAAATATCATTTACAAACTATATAAAAAACTTTGCATAGTGTATAAAGTATTGCATGGCTGACTGTTGTTCCCCTGTTAACTGTCTGCTTTGTTTGGGAGTTGAATAATGGCTCTTTCCACATATGTGTGATACAGATGAGTGCAGCTGCAGTTTGATGCTCTGATGTGATGTTAGCGCTGACGCCTGACTGTCAGCCCCTACAGCAAAGAACAGCACGCACCATGTTTAGTTCTGTCACTTTCAGTGCAAATAAAACACCAAAGACGTGAAAAAACATGCACCTCATTTGGACCAAAATACACTTCATCCCCAAAGTCAATACACAATACAGCAATAAAGGGAAAAAGGTGCTATAATATGATCAGTGTAAACCCAGGAAGGATATTTTCAGTCAGTGGTTGAATGTAACAAAGTACATGTAGTAAAGTACAGTACTTAAGTATAAATTATCTTCACTTGAGTACATTGTGGATACTTTTTTACTTTTGCTTCACTGCATTTGAGAGCAGGTATCTGTACTTCCTACTCCACTACATTTTTGAACAGAGCTGAAAAGTAAATATCTTTTATTATTGTTTTAGACCTGATGAAAAAGCTGAGGTGTTTATTTTTAAATCATAGTTTGAGCAAGCAAAAACAAATAAAAACAGCTAGACAAAAAAAAACAAACTATTCCATTGTTTCATTGATTCCAAATCAAAGTGTCAAAGTTAGTACATTTGAAGCTTTATTAAATGTTAAAATGTGTGCAAAATACTTTTACTTTTTACTCACTACTCTCTTACTTTTTCATCTGATACTTTTACTTGAGTATGTTTTTCCTCTGGTATTTGTACTTTTACTTAAAGAACACTGTGGAACTTTTCCAGTGGAGGGTCTATAAAATGCTTTTCTCCATAGAGATGTTATTGCTTTAATGTTTCACAGTATGACATTAAACCTTTCTATGTTCACGGAGACCAAACCAGACCAATTTACAGGTCAGATCTGTGGAGAGGCGACCACTCACATTTTTGAGCTATAAAAAAACCCATTCCAAGCAGAGCAGTGACATATCCAACCAAAAAGTTACACAGTGTAGCTTTAAGTAATAAAATGGAGTACTTCTTGTGCCACAGTCCTTTGCACAGAGACGTCAGTGTGGCACCTCTTCCTCCGGTGTCTCAGGCTGTCAGCAATCAGGTTTGTTTATTTCAGTGACACATGGGAGACAAATGAGCTCATTAGTCGTCTACCATTAAGAACTAAATCACACTCCTCTCACTTCAGATTAACAGTGTTCAGTGTTTCAATCACTATTTTGAAGATGTCAGCAATGTCTTTTCCTCTGGTGGGCCTCTAAACAATGTCCAATGTTTGGAAGTGGGATGGCAGAAACTTTATACCACTGCATTGTAATAATTAGCATATCCACCGCTGTTTAAACTGAATTCTGTGACAAGTTTGTGAGTTTGCGTTGAAATAGACAAAGCTTGCGTTTTTTTTTTTTTGATTGGCAGCTCCACTTCTGTCCCATTTCTCATCATCGCACCTGCCAATCTGAGGATTTATCTTTAAACATCAAATCATTGCATTTTGACGTTGTGTCCCCGTGCAAGGCATTTCACCATTATCTCTAGTGACAGTATGAGTATCTGGGAAGGCACTTTAAATAACCTTACAAGTTTAAGGTTAAGCTACTCTTTATTGTCCCCATAGAGAAATTTGTCCTCAGCAATTTCAAATCACTATAACCTATAAGACAATGTTTACAGCAAGTTTTAAAAATATCTTTCTAAATGGACTACACAGCGGTATTTATTCCATATAAACTGTGAATCATCATTTGGAATTACTGGTACATAAAATATATTGGCATACAAGATTAGGCACTAAATACACGCTGCTATTGATACAAACACATATACCTTCAATTAGTTATAAGCATTACAGTGCCGTACGGGTTGCCAGATAAGCTCCATCCTGCCCTAATGTGACTCGCCTTGTGCAGGAGACAGATTGTGAGTTGCAGCTCTCTGGCTTCTTTCATTAGGAGCCCTGTTAGCCTGCATCCATTCGTCTGCCGGCGCTGCATCAGGGGCCCGGCGCAGAGGCAGCCCACAGCCGTAAATATGAGCCCGATACTGAGCACCAACAAATCACCACATCTCATCCGCCCTGAAGACTTTCAAAACACCACCAACCACCACACTGTAATCACTGTTTATGCCGTATACTGGGGCGGCCCGATATGGGGAAATGCGGTCATCCTTTACTCTGAAGAAGTTGGTACAATTTATTTAACATTTCTCGGGTGAATGACCTACCACCTGTTTGTTTGCATGGAAATGTTAATATTTTGGAATGAAAATGATCTTGATCTCTGTGGGAATGAGCCGGTGACCCCATCAGACCAAGTTACAAGTTGGAGAGGTAACCATGGTCATAGGAAAAAATTACATTTTTTCCTTTTTTCTTTCTTTCTTTTATTCTTTTATAAGTAAAGCCTCTTGAGATATAACATCTGGTTTATAAGGGAGTCCTAAATACATTGACAAAATACGTTTATGGAAAAGAAAGAAAGAACAAAGACAAAGACAAACACAACACACAGACAACATTCACACTACACAGTACAGGATCCTAGGATGTACATATATCTCTATGAATTTATCATCCCCGTACCCATATTTGTAAATTATTGGAAGTAAAAAGGAAAAAGCAACTCTAAAAGTACATTAAAGGAGACAGACGCCTTAAACAAGAGGATCGATGTAATGATCAGTTGAGGAGGGCAAGTGCTTTCAAGTTGTTGTTAAATTTTCCTGATGGCCAATTTCTTTTTTTATAGTAGGAACTTTAAAAAATAGTTGTTCAGTATGACGTAAAATATATGCTAACCTAAATGGAATCAGAAGCTCTTTTAGATAAGGTGGGGACTTCGAGTGATAACATTTGAAAACTAATTGTAAGTCGTCTTCTGGGTGTAAGAAAGAGCAGCTGAGTGATGAAAACATTTGACAGTGGTGGATTCTATAGAGGGATTCCAGTCACGTGACTTTTTTAGACTTTTTTAGCAAGAACATGGATAATAAACAAGTTTCCGAATTTACCAAACATTTAAGCAGTTTGGAACGTGAAAGATATGAAAGAAAACTAAGTGATATCGGTAACACTGACCCTTATGTTGCACCACAAGTTGTTTTTTATGGACTTAAATCTGTTACGGATTCTGGAAATTTGCCCGACATCGAGTATCCTGATCTTATTGCTTATCTCCTTTGTAATCCTTCCCCTTTCACAGGCGAAGCATTAAAGGCCGACAAAAGTACAGATGCATGGAAGTATTTCCAGTCTGGTTTTGTTCGTAAATAGTACGACGACCTAAATCTGCAAAACTTTGTACATTATTAAATGTGTTTGTTTCTAAAACTTACCACTGATAAAATGTTTCCCACAGAGTTGAGTGTAACTTGTTGCATTAAAATCCTTTCTGTTTATGGCACCTCCTTCTTCTGCGATATTGATCACGTGGGATACGATAAAAAGGAATATATTCTGATGTACTACAGCTATGCTTCTTTATTTGCCTTGTATTTGTACATCCTTCAGCACAGCAGGATTCCACCATCGTTTACAGCGATATATACATGAAATACTTGAAAAAAATTTACAAAAACAAAAGCGGCTCTTAATAGTGTCATTCTGACGGGAGTTTTATTACCCGACAAGATGGCGTCGCAGGATTTTGTGACGTCAGCTGGAATCCCTCTATAGGACATCTTAATATAAACCTACAAATACTATTACAAATGACGTCTAACAATCGAAGATTAGATGCTGAGGTGTTCTGCTAAATTATGTCTGCACAGTCGAGTATAGATAGAAGTAATGAGGCAATTCTTTTTCTGACAGGTAAGTTACAGCTTGCTCAACTTTTTCCATTGGGCTTCCATCAGTAAAGTTAATTATCTAATTGCTGCTTTCAACACTTTTTATATAATTAAATAACATGTGATGTGATTTCTTCAGACTGAGTACAAGCTTTTTACTGGTGAACCATTTTTCAATCAGAATAAAATCTAAAGACTGTAATGTTCTTTGAGTTGGACGATATCGTTACCTGAAAAATAAATCATCACTGTATCATCAGCATAAAGATGAATTTAAGATTTTTGACAGAATTTAGGTCATTAATGAAAACTGAGAACAGCAAAGGACCAAGAGATGAGATTAAAATAAGAATAAAGAAATATTTAGTGAGATATTGAATGTTAGTTGATATTTAGTTAACTTACGAACAGAATATTTTTAGTGCTTAAAACCACAACTTGAATGAGAACACTTCTTTTACTTCACTTCTTTTACTTCTTCTGTTTCTTGCATTTACTAAGTGCAATTCTGAATGCCAATGCAGAAGATCAACTCACGTATCTGAGTTGAGAACATTTGAATGGATCAGTGAGGAGAGGGGGAAGGAATAATTCATGCAGCCTGAAGCAAATGGTCCAAGGTTAAACACCAGTAGGTTTTAGTTCTGAACATGGCTATTTTGCACCATCATTAAAGAATGCGCAAAAGATTGATAAGAAAAGATACAGTTTGAAAAATAATTGTATTCTTCTAGTCCAAGAACATGTTTTAAGCTGCTTTTTGCTTTTATTATGCAGGTTTAACATTGACAGCACATACGCAAGGTTTAAGTGCACATTTTTTCTAATTTCCACCTCCAGCTTAGTTTTTTTATGTATCTTCAAGCTGAGAAACGCACAATCCCAAGCCAAGTTACAGGTAAAATCACTAAATCATCACTAAATAAATACATTCCACTTGCAAGGACCACAACAATAATACAATAATATGCAATGGAGATATTTATCGAAGAATGATACAGTCGATCGATTAGAGGTAATCTAACCGTGATTAGAGGCTTATCTTGTAGATGTCTTAAGCATGGAGGACAAATAAGAATGAGTACACTGAGAAAGAAAGAAAGGAATTGACATTTATTTAAATACACTTTGTCTACTGTTGAGGTTTGAGAGCCCTTTATTTTACAGTGTAGGAACCATTTACTTTGCAACATTCAAACTTTTAATAAAGATGACTTCCTCCACTCTCCATCCTTTCTTCTGCTCTCATTAAACTCTCTCTAGGGAAGCAAACATTTAGCCTGTAATTGTTCCATTCAAAGTCTGAAATATGAAACGCACACATTACACAGTTCATAATTAAAAGTCTCATATTTTTCACAGCGGAATGAAAATATTTATAATTGAACTCCGAAGCGCAAACACTTCAGCTATCTTACACAAAAAAACTCCATCCTTTCTAAAACATCACAATTCACATTTTGACTGAAACATCTATTGAACAAATGTTAGATTGGTAATATTACCAACGGCACAAATAACAGTTACAATCTTTATAATTTGGATAGTTTTTGAAAGAAGACACAGCAATGCCAATAACTTCTCTTGTAATAATAGTGGTGGTGGTAGAAGTAGAAACAGTAGTGGTTAAAATAATTTGAAATATGAGTATTAGTGATAGTATTAGTAGTAGTATTAGCAGTAGGAGTAGCAGTAGGAGTAATAGTAGGAGTAGTACTTGTAGTAGTAATAGCAAAATGTGAAGGAACTGTAGTTGTAGCTGCTTTGTATTTCACATTTGTATAAATAATAAATGTATAGGGGCGAACAATACATTTTTTTATTTTAATAATTAATTTTACATAAAATCGAGACGCTGTTATTTTGAATTGTTGGTTATCAGCTTGGGTTTTAATCAAGAGCTCCACACTCCACAGCCAATCCTCTATCAATAAAAGCTTGTTGTTTGGAGCAGAGTTCAGACTGGAATAAATTTGACTATATTTTGCATTACATGGCACTGATTAAAAGTTTGTTTTTTTGTTCATAAAACTAATATGAATATGAAAGCACTTTTTGTTTTGTATTTAAAAAAAAATAAAATCTGTGATTATTTTTGTCATATGGTCAGCCCTATAAGTTTATTCAAAACCTTTGACCCCAATTTAGCTATTATATCACAGCTCTGAGTACTTGTGCTTTCACTTCACTTTTAGTCAAAAAGTGCCATAAAAGTTCTATTATGTTATATAATCTAACAACTTAGGGAATGCCATCAGACTAAATAAGAAAAATAACTGCTGACAACCTTTCCATATTTGACAGTTTCCCATGAATTTTGTACTAACAAGAGCCAAAGAAACATGAAGCTCTCCAAAGCTGTTTATTACAGTGTTTTTGTGCACAACTCGGTGAATGCCAGAACAGGCGGTGAGCTGGTCTGCAACACAGGCTGTTCCTAATAAATGACTTTGTACCATCAGTGACAATAATCTATTCTATTTCATATCATGTGATGTCGTGCATAATTTAGACTCATTGGGACTAGAACATGACAGGAATAAGAAGACAGTGGTATCGCTTAATAATGAATACATTTCAACATTGCTACCTGCATTTTACTGGTGCTGCATTTTATCTGGTTAATGTGCGTAGTAAATTTGTATGCACTGTGTACTCATATTACACAGCATACTGCTCCATGTATGTTGTCCCTGTACTGTTTTATGGGGTGAGGCAAAGATGAATTTCTATTCTAAACTACCAGCATTGTGTGGACCAGTTTATCAGTGTTTCTTCCACAAACCACTCTCAGAATCAGAATAAGCTTTGCTGCCACTATCCCTGAATGGAATTTCACAAACTAAGAATATGCTTTTGTGATTTGAGGCAAACACAGGACAACAATTATAATTACTTGATAAGAAATAATAATAATATAAAAGTGAAAGTGCAAAACAAGCTGTGCATGTTGTGATGTGTTCAAGAGTGTAGAGGGGATGAGACTTCTGGCGGTGAGAGGTTCTGGTCTAAATGAACCGTAGTCTATGCCCAAAGGGACTGGCAAAAATAGTCTGTGTCCAGGATGAGAAGGGTCAGCTGCGATCTGACCTGTGCTCCCCTGAGTCCTGGAGACGCACAGATGATGGAGAGGCACATAACTGGGTGATCACAGAGAATGCACCAAAAGAGCTGGAGTTGTGGAGATGTTCTGATTCAGTTGTCATGTCATTTACTCAAATTCTACAATACATTAGAGGGCCCATATTACACTATTTTCTGATCTATGCTGTGATGCTGTTTCCTCTTCACAAACACGCAAATTCTGCATATTTAAGCTGAGTTCTTCTCTCAAACAGAAAACACTCTGTTCCACATTGTGATGTCACAATTGAGTACTTAAATATACAGAAAGTACTCAAATGTGTTTTTAATCTCTGTACACCTTCACTTGAAACATGTGGATCATTTCAACTCTGGAATTGCCAATCTCTTCTGAACTAAAGGTAAGAGGCAGCTGTTAACTTGAAAACTACCACTTCAGGGCATCACAAGGTGGAGCAGAGCATTTGGAGCTTTGGGGGGTTACTTACTTGTATAAAGTACTTATACAACACGTATGAATGAAACAAAACACAACTCGATATATGTTTTGTAACATGGGTTAAATCACAAGAGTAAATTTTGTGTAACATTGGACTTTTAAGAAAACTTTCACATAATTCTTAATATGTGTCCTTAAATCACCATTTCCAAATCTGTTTTTTTATATTTTGATTATGCATAACAGAGGTTGAAGTGGCACAGTTATGAAAGTTTTTCCACCTCAAAATACTTCACTGAAAATTTTGTGCTTCAACACAACAAAAAGGGTATGCAGCCTGAAACCTGCCAGATCATAAAACTATATTTGATGTGGACTAACAAAAAAGAGAAGCTAAATAATAAAAAGTATATATAGTTTTTGCTAATAAAATTCCAAAATATAACGCCATAAAAAACATAATTTGCACTTAAAATTAATGAATAAGTGACATTTCTTTGGCTTCTTTGAACTGAACTACTTCAAAATGCGCTCTCATTATTCAGAATATATAGGATGCTATAGGGTAAAGACCATTAACCTCACTTTTCCTTCTTTAGTGTGACGGTCTAATTGTCTTTTGTGCGTTTTGGAGACGTTTCCAAACAAGTGCGCTTCAGTTTGATGGAACTAGGCGCGCGTCATTCATTAGACTAGGACTGATTGGACCGCCTAATCAATACGTGCAATCAGCGCTTTAATGATAAACATATAAAGAAAAGCCATTCCAAAGAACAGATGGAAATTACCCGAGGGATGATTCACGCGTAATCGCCAAACCGCAAGGGCGAGGTACATAAAACCTGCGTAATTGAACTCAGACGCATTACACGGTTAGGCGCAAAAGTTGGACCAAGAGGAGAGCTACTTGGAAATGGATCTTCTTAAATACCAGGGTCCATCATGTTGATAGTCATTTTAGTGATGGTTAAGTCTAGGTTTATTCCCAGATTGCCTAAACTTCATTGCTTGTTAGGTTTTATAATGCGTAAAGTTTAGTTCGTACCGCAACTGTCTTAGTGTTTCCTATGGTCCTATGGTAATCCTAGTTTAATTCTGGTGTAACCCGGGTTTACAACATTGATCCAACTTGGTTTACATCACGTTTATTTCTTTTTAGCTTATTCATCTTTTTTTTTTTTTAACATTCAGCCCATATAGATTCACAACAAAAGTAAAAACACAAGACCAGACCTCCGTGCGTAAAACCACAGGACCAGAATTTGATGTTAGACTTTACAAAGAGCAGCAGTATGGGCGATGCAGCACTAGTCGGCGCCTTGAGAATGGCGGTCCGAGCCTCCATGCGTTTCAAGGCAGGCTCCACTAGACTGGGGTTTGTTTAACTGTGATTAACAGCGGAGTATCCGGATGGCGCGGTGACAGGACTGAAGCGCTTGATTTGCGCTATACCGCACGCACAACGCCCCTTCAGTGGGAAAAAACGGATCAGCGCGTAATACAGTCCCAAATCATTTTCAGTCCGTAGTTTTATGACCCACTAGGACTACATTACAGAATACAGCATATGTGGATGATTAAAAATTTAACAAAACTATCCACACATCTTTAAATCGCAGCACATCTCGCACATTCAGGCGCTGCTTTGTTCCTCAAACAAAAACAGTCCATTGTATTCTAAATTAAACTTTGATTCAATTCGACCACTGTGTTAAAGCTATTGACTTGTTTTTAACATACAGCCGATTTCAAAGTCATTTCTGCCGATTATCGATTGCAGGAAGCCGCGTTACGTTTTGCTGGTGTCCCTTGCTGGTGCTTTATAACCGCTCTGTCTTCCCCTAATTTGCTTTGAGTCTAATTTGGAAGAAAGGAGGGAGAGAGTGAAAAGGAAGGACTCTTTTCAGTGCCGCGCGACGGGGGGCAAATTTGTGCAGTCAAACTCAAGCCCGAGAATTAGGGGGCGAGGACAGAAAGAGAAAGGGAAGGCAAGAGAGGAGAGGGAGAAAAGTAAGGAATCGTTGCGTGAGAGAAAGAGAGAGAGGCGTAGAGTCTTTCAGCACCACTCGCCACTGGACAGCGTCAGAGTTGAACCAAGAAAGGGGGAGATGTTTTCGCTCCAAACATCGTGACGCGTGGACGTACCTGAACTATAGCGCACTATATTTTACAACTTAAACGGTTTCCAAAGCGCACACGTGTCTCCATCGTTCCATCTGCGCTCGGAAAAGGATTGAAAAACCACCAACAAACTGCCACAGAAGCGAGCTATCGGACAAAGACGTAGCAAGAAGAAAAAAACTCGACAATTCCGCTGATTAGAAGTTGATTTCTGCACGCTGCGGCATTAGAGGTAAAGTATTTTTTCTTTCTTTGGCACAGTCGATGCTGTATTGAAGTGAGCAAGAGAATGGCATTAGTCGTGCTCCCCAGAATTACGCATTTGGATCCGTGGATGCTGCAAAGATGCCCAGCGTGCGTTACGGGCTGACTTGGAGGATTTCTGTTAGACAAACAAGAGCTCACTGTTGCTTTGGGCGCTTACGTAAGAAAGTGGAATATACACTGATATAAATGAGACTTTAAGCAAGAAATTCCAATTATTGTCGCGTTGTTTATTCATTTTTCTCGGTGACTCAACAGATGAATTGGTGCGAGCAGGAATCAGTCGGAGCGGTTGGGGTAGACCTGGCAATACAATGAGTCCATTCATCAGGGGTATCTATGGGAGCCCCTCTCTCCTCTCCCCTGCCCACCCCGTTCTGCTTTCTGCTGCTGCGCCTCTCGTTTATGAGCAAAGCACTGCGAGAATCAATGCGCACATGAGCAGCGTTCATTCTAAACTAATGCAAATCAATTAGACATTTGCCGTCTTCCAGATTCTCTATGCAAAAGGCCGGCGGGATCTCGAAGTCTTTAAATACTAGAGGCATGACGGCCCTGGTAGTTCACTGCGCTGGGTGACACCTCACTTGTTTGGATGTAGTAGGGATTAATAAGGCTGCCGGTCTTCATTTTAAACGGTTGTAATATATAGTCTCCATTTTACGCTGTTGTGATTTTGTGGTGATTTGAGGAAGGTAGAGGGGTTGTAAAGGTTCCACTTTACAACACTATTGCTTTTTTAAATGCCTCAGTGGGTTTCAATCAGAGTAAATGAGCTATTGGAGGTGCTACACTTTGAATTCAAAACCTCTAAAACTAAAAAAAAAAAAAAGAAAAAAGAAGAAAAGGTTCTCATCTCTCCATTAGAGATTCACCTACGTTTTGTGTTACATTCAAATTCAATTATGTGCTCAGTTTGATATTTTATTCTTGCTTATCTTTGGTCTGCACCCTTGTGATTCTGGCCTGGTGTGTGTTTTGTATTGCCATTTGGCACTTGGACTATTTTATTTCAGAGGCTCTTGTACCTGGAATAACCTTCTTTTGCTTGTACAAGGCAAAAAGACCGAACTTAACATCAGCAAGAGGCAAATTATCCATTGAGAATAGAATCTTACCTTACTGTGAGCTATTATAGTTGAATTATTTCTTAGTATCAGGTGAGATACAGCATAGCAGAAACCCTCATTAGAATTGTATGGATGTAATACTCCGCTATGGTGTTCCCCCAGGGCTATTCCTCTGGCTCGTATCAACATCCGTATCAATGACATGCTGTGTTTTCCTGTATGTTCGCTGGTTAAGAAGCAAAATTCATTCTCCACACTATGCTGAGATCTCATTATGAGCCATGAAGGCAAATTTGTTCTGGTATCTTGTAGGGCTTTTCTGTGATTTCATTATAGTCTTTTCCCTAACCTGGTAAAGCTATGTGGTCCCATCCCTGGAGGCGGCCCACGTACCCACCCCCTTTTGACCAATTCAGCCAATCAGATGTCTACGTTTGATTTTGGTTATTGAGGTTATAGTTCAGGTCATAGCTGAGTGCGTGTCCTGTCAATCTGAAGCGCAATTTGTGTTTAGTTTGCCCCAGGGGCCCATTGCAGGAGGGAAAAAAACAATTACTGCAAATTTTATCGTTGACAGTTTGAGAAAAAAATGCTTTCCTTGAACAAATGGGGGATTGTAATGAGGTGATGTGACAAATGGAAAAACCTTTAGTAAACTGGTTTGTAGTGGGAAACATTAGCAAGATAATTAACAATCTCGCAGTGAAACAAAATGACTCATTAAGATGCAAGGCCAGGAGCGGATCAACCGACTGTCAGCACATCCGCATGTTACTTTTAACCTCTGTGTCCGAATGCTTCCTATGGTAATTGCTTTTAGACTCGATAATGACCTTCGCTATAAGCAGGAAAACAACATGCTTCCAAGTTTATTCTCAATCTTTAGTTTTCACGCTGAGGTCTTTACTGTGGCACTACAGGGTGAGGTAAATAATCCAATAAACGCAAGAGAGGTAGTCTAACAAAATTGAAATGCATGAAGGGTTTTATGATCAGTTATGAACAATGAGAGCAAATATGTAAAAAAAAAATGGAACTCACCACATGTTAGGATTTATATTAGACTTATAGTCCTACATATAAAAGTGCAGGTAGGTAAAGTGATAGTAGTAGTACAGTATTAATATTTATACTTTCCAGCAACATCGTGCTGGGGGGGTTCTATGTAACTCTATAGTGGAAAGTTCAGCACACATTAGCATTATTATTGCCCAAAAAGTCAGAAAACTCATGAAAAAAACAACAAAAAACGAAATGCATTTAAACAGCACATTTTCAGGAGCTTGTGGTCAGCCTAACTGAAAAACTAACTTGTGACTGTAACGTTATTTGCTTTTTTTGAGAGGACAAATCAGCTCACCTCTTGTAAATCCTACTAAGTCAGTTCTTTCTGGTTAGACTGTGTTAAAAGAAAGCTCAGATTAAAGCCTAATAGAGCTTCAGACAGAGTAATGCCTTCACACCAGCAGGGAATGCTGGTAACATCAGCTGCAAAGTATCAGTTTGCTGCCTCGAATAGGAAATAAATACGTCAAACTTCTTAGAAAATCAATTTTTTAGTCTGATTTATACCTTTTTCTCATTTACTTCACTACAATCTGATCATATTGCGTTATTTTCGTTTCACACAATGCCTCCCTCCTTTCCTCATACTTCTTTTCACTAATGCATTTTAAAAAGCGATTTATAACAAGATGGCCAAGAACTTTAAAGCAACTGAAGAGATAGGAAAAATTGAAAATATATTGCTTTATGGGTTTTATCAGTTTTATTTTTACTTGAATTACAGTTAACTTATGTATAGGACAAAGGTTGAATTCTTGCTGCTGTTGGCTATATCGTACTTATTTGAAAGTATAATAACTATGTATTTCTTTAGGTTGGGGTTAACTTTATTTATATAGCACATTTTCAACTGTGGCTTTATAGTATAGACGATTATTGAAAAAATAGAAAGCACACAAACGCTACAAAGACACCACAAAGGCTGAATGTGAAAGAGGAAATGGAAAAATAGAAGTCAAATTTTACCATATGTTCATGAGTATATATATATATATTTTTTTTTTTTTGTTGATTTGTGAAAATCATATAGA